>SNQJ01S0015717.1:72762-107492 GCA_010110895.2 Picea sitchensis | reverse complement strand
CCAGTCATATACCGGGGGCCCTAAGAAGGGTCTTTTGCCATGGCACTGACTGTTTGGTCCCAGACCAAATACCCCAAGAGTGCACTGGGGGCCCTAGATCTCGTCTAGGGTCTTAGCCATCCTCCAGGAGAATGGCTCTCGCAGCTGCTTATAAATTTAACATGCCTAAAGGGGATTGCTTCTTGGCAAGTTTTATTTCAACATTGGTTGATAACATCCTAGCATGTTGGCAAGGTTTGGGGGGCTTTTGATTTGTGTGACATTATCTCTTCCACCCACCTATTCTAGGTCTTTGGTTCTATCATCTTCAAGACTATTTAGACAATGTGGAAATCAATCTCGGGCTTGGTTAGGTGGAATATGGAGGGCAGCAGGGCAGGTTGGGATTTGCCAAGACACCCTATTTGGAGTTGGAGGGCTCAAGGTACTGTAGAAATTCGAGGTACTATGAGGCTGCCAAAACAGGTCTGTCCTTGACCTGAAATTTGGCTCTAAGTTTCAATCTCCAAAACTGTCCTTTGCTGCTGTTTTAGGACAGCAAACATTTAAGTAACTTTCTGCTCATAATTTTTATGGTTAAGTGCTCTTTTGAGGTGCCCTTGCAAGTGTTTTCATACCCCTATGTTAGCACATGCAATATACTCAAAACAAATAACACTCCTCTTGATCTTTACAACTCTAACAAACTGATCTATACTCTAAGCATGCATGAAATGAACACAAGTATTTTTGGTCAACATGACCCTGGATAAACCCCCCCAGGGGAAAACCAGTTTGGAATGAAAGTATATATAATGATGATCTTAAGTAGTGAATACAACAAGTAAGCTAATACAATGGAACCTGATACAATAGCAACTCCTCACGAGAAGCTTTGGAGTTCCAAGAAGAGAAATGTGCCCAAGCTTAGTGCACCCTCTTCCCTTGTTGCTCTATCCACTGAAGTGATGTGCCCTCTTTCCTCCTTGGTCCAGTGAAGAATCCCTTCCACACGAATGTGCTCTTATGTGTCTCCTCCAACATGAGCCAAACAGATCTGAGATAGCACAAGTCGTTCTATTACCTGCTAGTGGTGTGCCCTCCTCCAAGCAATAACCAATACCAACAAGTAATGAGGACCTAAGCCTCCATGGGCCCTCCATGAAAGATGGCACCCAAGCTCTCCTCTCCCAATGATTCCATTCTCATCCTCTTGCCCTTCTCCAAACTCTCTTGGTGAACATACAAGTGAACAAGCCTCCAAATGCCCTATGCGCCCTTCTTAAGGAATCATAAGGAAACCTAAAAAATGGATGGCTAGGATCATCCCAAGCCATCCCTAATCAATGGTTGAGATCTCTCAAAAAGAATCTCAACTCAAAACCCACTTTGGTTTAAGTTTCCATAGTTCACTTTATGTCCCCCAACTTACCCACAAAGTGAATTAATAGTCACTTTTCACTCAAGTGACAAATTTCACCCTTTTGACTTAGGAAAATGTCAAAGTGAAATTAGACATAAAGTATAAGGCACAATGGGTCAAATATTTCCCTCTTGTGGTTAGAGACCCACAATCACAAGGGGACCACTTTCTAAGGTACCCAAATCTCAACAGGTACATGTATTGCAGAGTTGTCATGCTTCCAGGCTTGCCATTTGAGCAAGAAGGGCATTCTCTTTTGGAGGATGTGTGGGATATTTTAGTGCGTTGCTGGAAAGGCCGGTGTACCTTAGCACGAGTATGGCTTACTTCCCCTAGATAGAGCATCAATTATAGAACTTGTCAGGCTAATCCCCCAGGAGGATGTATACAAAATGAATATTGCAATGTTGGGACTGTATTGGAGGGATTGAGGGTGCAATTTTGGTTGACCTTTGAAGCAATATGATTCATGGAGGACTTATTCATTGTTGCATCAACAACATACGTTAGCTCCCGTTCTTAATTGAAGGTGGGTTTTAATTGATACAAAAGATAGGTGGGTGCATAGTCTACACCATGTCTGGTCCATTCGGCTTCCCTATAAGTTGCGAGTCTTTGTATGGTTGGTAATCTATAAGGGGATCCCCTCTAAGGCTAGGTTGGAAAAGTGTGGGTTTTCTGATAGCCTCTGTCCTGTTTCTTAGTGCTTCGAGATGGTGAAGCATATATTTTGGGATTCTTAGTTTGCTAAGAGTTGTTGCAAGTATATCCAGAATGAGTATTCAATTCTCCTTTAGGGAAGGATTCACTGGCGAGCAACCCTATTTGGCGATTGTAGCTATCTAGTTCGTTCCTCTTTCATTGGGATTTGGCAGTGCCTAAGAGTTTCTACTCTATTTACCCTTTGGAAGATCAGGTGTAGGTTTGTTTTTGAGCATGAGGTCAGTTCTTTGCCTACGTTTTGTACCATGTGGCAAGATGAGGTGTGCCACCAGTTGTTTGCCAAAGGTGCCTTACTGATAAAAGATGTAAAAGTTTCAGATGTAGTAGCTTATTTTGACTTTATTTCTGCATTAGTAGTGGCAAGGAAGAGGATATAAGTTCCATTATATATACCCTTCTGCAATTTTGATTTGTTGTTTGTAAATACTTTTATGTAAATATATGACGTATTTAAAAAAAAAACATTTATCTACTCGAGTGTCTTCTCCTCATCTACACTATCCAGTTAATTTCCCAAATTCTCTTCTCTACAATCTCTCTATTCTTCACTATACTTTCTTTCCCTTTCTATTGAAATGTAGCGTATGAAACATGTCATCTTACTATTTATTGAAACTTCCTCATTTTTTCACATGTCTTTCCTTATAATTACATCATTGAACAAGAGCCTTACTACTATCACTTTTCATCCCTTCACACAAGGTGATTTGTTTCTACTACTGTTCTACATTCTAGGCCCCTTCATTGTCATTCATGTTCCAATCTTTTTCCTTCTGATGATTATTCAACAAACCTATGAACTTAATCTGACCTTATTATTGGTGCCAACAAAGATATGGGACCTTTTGTATGTTTCTCATGTTGCTTCCTCTTCGTGCATCGACCTCGACTGCTAGGGTTTAGCCCCGGCTGCCTGTAGGCCTGCTTGGGGCTGTTTTGCGCCCTAAGAACTCTTTTGTTTGCAGGTCCTTCATCAACGATGGCAGCTCCTTCGCCCAACAACGCAACTCCTAGCTTCAGATTTGCTTCTCCAAGCCTCAGATCCTCTGCTAGGCCATCGGTTTTCCCTCTCAAGGGTTCGTCTTCTGGTTCCGCTGCCATTCATGGAAGCTCTTTTCATGATGTTGGCAAGAGGAATGATTTTTCTCCATCTTGTTTGGTGCAAGAGGCTTCAGCTCTTTCCATCCCTATGAGGAAGGATGCTATTTCCAAATTAGCTCGTCTTAGCTCCACGACGCTCATCTGCCGTTTTAATGGTCTCTAGCTTCGTCTTGTTCATCTCCACGACAGGGTTTCGAGATCTCGACTGTCGGATTTGAAAGGTGATGTTTTCATTCATCCTTGTGCTCAAGGGTTTTTCATTGCTGAGTTTGATCTTCAAGATGATAAATATTTGATCTTTAGCTCCAACCCTTGGTTCTCGGGTAGTTTCGGTTTATGTATGAAGCCCTGGTTTCCTTCATTTGATCCATTGAAAGATTCAATATCTTCTGCTCTTGTTTGGGTTAGGCTCCCAAATCTGCCCCTGCATTTTTGGGGCTTATCCTCTCTCTGGGCCATTGGTAATGCCTTAGGAAGGTTTCATCTTAGAAGCCCTGAATAAGAAAACTACAACATCTGCACATACGCTCGGATTTGTGTAGAAATGGATTTCAACAAAGGGTTTCCTTCTGAAATCATCTTGACAGGGGATAACTATTTGTGGACTCAAAAGCTGGATTATGAAAAAATTTCTTTACGGTACCGAGCTTGTTTTGACACAGGACACTTGGCAGCCCAATGCCCCAGGGGCCCTAAGAAAGTTCGAAAGCAGCGTAAGTCAACTTGGAGGGTTTTCTCCCACATTGATTATCAACTTATTTCCAAGGAAGATTCTTCAGATGCTGACCCTCCCAAGAAGGAGTCCATAGAGGCTCCTTTGAAATCCAATGCCGCTCCTCCCATTGTGGACTCTCCAGATCTGTATCCTCCATCGGACAATTTAAAATCTGAAATAGAGGATGTCAAGGTCCCATATGAGACTATCAAGAAACCCGAAGTGCCGCAAGAAATACCTCGGAAGCTCAAAGAGGTTTCGGCTTCTCCAGATTCGAGTAAAGAAAGGGAGGTTCACCCCAATTCCATTCCTCTTGTAAGTTGGGTAGATGAATTTGATGAAGCTAAGGCATCGGAGAAGGGACTTCGAATCCATCAATCCCCCCAGTGTTCGGCATGCGAGGTTGATCATGCTGTTGAAGTTGAGGTACCAGTTCAAGAAACACAAGTATCACATCAAGGCAATACAGGAAACATAGACATCACAAATGCTCCATTATCTATAATTGAAAATTGGATGGTAGTCGGAAAGAAGAAGAAAGCACATGTAACATCTCAGTCAATGGTAACTCGCAGTCAAGCCCACAAGTCACTCAAAAAGCTGAGCTCTTTCCCAATAGGTTAATTTAGATGCAGTGTCTCTTTACTTTTATCCTCAGAGTTTTTTTCCGAGTATATTCAGTAAGGTTGTTCATTGTGAAGTTTTCATTTGAGTATTTGAATCAGTCATTAGTAGCTTGTAATAGTGGATTAAGTGACGCCTCGGATTGGCCCGAATTTTGAAAGAATTTGTAACCCCTCAGCGGTTCTGGCCATGCCCTTTTTTGATAATAAAATTTCTCAGTTCTTGTAAAAAGAAAACAAAGATATAGGACCTTTTACCATCACCCTTGGTGGAAGCTTATCCACTAGTTTGGTCAAATGGTTGGTGACTTTATTCACTATTCTCTTGGCATTTTAGAAATTTGTTGTTAATAACTAGGTCTTTATCTGCGTTTTCTGGAAGAGCCCTTAAGCCCCACTTATTCAAACTTGAACCATTCCCGCCTCCCCCCCACCCCCCTTCCAATGGCATTAATCAGTTTTTGTGTGTTTCCTTCCACATCTAATCTGCTAACACCCTCCCTAATGGCTTGTTGAAGTACCATTTGTAACACTCACCTTCAGCTATATTATTCCAACAGTCTTCTAATAGCCTCACATAAGAAATATTACACCTCCCCTTAAAATCTCTTATAAGACCGACACTTTCTGCATGGCCTGGGTTCGCATTAGATGCCCATCAAAATTTAGCTTCACCACTCTTTTTCATGGCAGGATCCACACTTGCTTACCCCTCCCTTGTGTCCTATTGGCCTTACCCTTCCCAGTGCTGAGCACCCTCTCTTTCATGGTAGTAAACAGTGAACACAAACCTTAGATTTAAGAGGTTTTGTTCAGTGAGTCTTGGCTGTCTTTTGTTTTTTACCTACCATGCAAATGTTGGTTCCTATTCATCTTTGTCAGTTTATCCATAAGTACCTTTTTACGAACCCAATTTTTTGTCTTGTTTTTGTGGACAATTTTAGAAGTCCCATGAGTAAACCCTCCCCTTCAGCTATATCATTCCAACTCTATCCTAATCCCTTCATATAAGCAATAATACACCTCTCCTTGAAATCCCTGATAAGGCCAACACTTCCTGCAAAGCCTGGGTTCACCTTAGATTCTCCATCAAAATTTAGCTTCAGCTCTCTTTTTCTTGGTAGGATCCAGATTTGTTGACTGCTCCTTGGATCCTATTGGCCTTTCCCTTACTGGTAGTAAGCACCCTTTCTTTCATGGTAGTAAACACAGTTCTTATTTTTAAGGGGTTTTATGCAGTGATGCTTGGCCATTTTTTGTGTTTTCGCTTCCACGTGAATGTTTGCTCCTATTTATTTTAGTCCGTTTCTCCCCAAGTACCCTTTTACGAACCCCAAATGTTTTGTCTCGTATTTGTGAATAATTGTAGATACGATAATGCAAGCTTAGAGTCCTATTTTTCATTGTACTATAAAATATAATTTTATAGAGTCTGAGAGTTGTCAAAATATAAATTCTAGATAGAAGATCAGAAGTTTACTCATACAACAGTTTGAAATTGATTGAATACATTCCTGCATGGTCGTTAATCATCAAGTGTCTTAATTCATCAATTTGTTGTTGCAATCTTTACAACTGATGATGATTTGTTTTATTTGAAGCTGTACTTCTTAGTTGTAAGTTTGTAACAGACATATAAAGCAGAATATTTGTATATCTGGCTTATTCTTTATGTTGTCCTGATTATTTCTGTATGTCTTATTTGTAAAAGATTGTTACTCTTAACAAATTAATGTACACCTCTAAGTTCCTGTGTAAACTATATTTCTGATTTACTTCACGAAAAGTTGAGTTATCTTATGAAAAATGTCTGAAAGCAGTATTCTTTGCAGGAAGACTTTGAAAATTTATGGGCGGCATGTCCATGGGATGAAGATCTGACATATGCCAAATCTGTTTGTGATGAGGTTTTTACTTCTCCTGGCGTTTTACTGTAATGGGATGTGTTCTTTCTGTATATTACTGCAATCTCCTCATGTGAATGATCGTTTATCAGGATTACATTTTTCAGTTGGTCATTGTTTTATTTTGTTGGTTCTTTGGCTAATTAACAAACTCTTCGTTCTTTAGTAAAAATGCTTCTGATTTTTTATTAACATTGTAACAATTTTTTTTCCAGCTTTATCTTACATAGGGTGTTTTGGTACTCCTAGCGTATGGAATGTCTTATACATTTGAAGATATTATTATTATCACTGCTTTTTGTTGGCTGTTAGTTATAGCTACTACAAGGTCAATAAGATAAGAGCTTGCTTCTACTTGTTTGTTGGCTCTGGTATTTATTATAAGTAATGCATTTCAATGGTGCTTATTAACTCTGGTTGCAAGGTAAATAAGACAAATCTTGCTTCTGTTTATTTGTTGGGTAAGGTATGTATTTTAGTTATGAATCCTTGTCACCAGGATAAGGTTTATGAGAACTGTAACTAGTCCAAAGACGTCTCTTTTATAAAGTGGGATGAACATGAAATCCGTCCTAGAAACGTGTTTACTTTTTACACACTGTTTCCTTGTCTTAACTATTTTACTTGATATTCTCAGTCACTAAGGAGGATTACTGCTAACAATTTTTATTCCAGGTTTTCTAAACTAGCTGCCATTTTCCTTTTTCAACACGCTTATACATTTATAACTTATAAATGCAATTAAGCATGTTTGGGTGGTATCAAATGACTGGTCAATTTTTACTGCCTGTTGCCATTGATTTGAAGTTGGAAACAGAAATCAATTTTAAAAATTCAGAAATCATATTATTTGGCTTTGATATTCTTTTCTATTCATCTGTTTCAGATTTATGATTTTTTGTCATGTTTTAAGTCCAGTTTCAGTTGTATGGCTCATAACTGGTGCTTCCAATCTGAACAATACAAACATAGGATTGTGGAAATCAGTGCATCCTTAGTGCGATATAATAACTGCTACTTTGAGCCCATTTTAGATTTTGTTAATTTTGAACTTGTGTCCTGAAAATCTTTAAGCAGCCTTTTGTTTGATTCTCATGGAAGTTGTACTGCTTTTAAATTAGAAATATTTAGAGTTGGATCATGTAAAGTAGGATGGAAAGACCGTCATTTTGGTTTTTCTGGCAACACATATTATGCTGTGGCCCGTTTGGTGGTTGTTCGTTTGTTTGCTTGAAAATAATGAAGAGCTCTTTTCCAGATGCTTAGGGCAGGGTTAAGACTCCTTCCTGTATCTGGCACACAAATACAGCAATCTTGGTATGAAAGGGTTGGCACAAACGCAAACCTACTCAAGCACCAAGGATGTCCGATGATCAGGCCTAGTATTATTTGTGCAATGGATGGTCCCACACCTGTATGGTAAGTTATATGGCCAGCTCAAGCCTCCCATGGAGTCCCTTCTCCAACCCTATATACTGAAAACTAACTCTCACATGTTTCAACTTTCAACATCTTCACCATATGGCTACAAGCACAAGATGACTATACTTGGTGCCTCAATGTCCCTTATCACTGTTGGAATTTTACCTGGTTGCTTGGTGATTGTTCTCCTTCAGTAGGCATGGTGCATTCAGCAGATCCAGGCAGCAGTATGGATGAGGGAGCAGCAGCAGCAGTGAGAGCCTCTTGAAGAGGTGCAGTTATGTAGACAGGTCACAGTGGTAGAGGGCAATGCATGCCTTTGCAAGAGCAGCAGAGAGAGCCTCTTGAAGAGGTGCAGTAACGTCGACAGTGTTAACGGACACATGCATGCTGTAGGCATTCATGTGCCAGCATTAGACAGATTCCAGATTTAGTAATTGCCGTTTTATTTTTAGACACATGCAGTCCAAATATGGATTAGGTGCTTGGTTTAGAATTATTTCCAGTTTTAGGAAAAGTGCGTTGCATGGTGAGGGTTCTCTATTCTAGTCAGGTCTTCACACACGGCTGGTTACACTTCTCTAGAGGAGTTGGGTTAGGGTTTGACACTGTCAACCTAGGTGCTTTACTTAGACAAGCTACATGCATTGTAAACCCTAGATCTCTCCTATTTTATAAAGAAGAGGTAGGACAGGCCATTCAAGATATATCTTAAAGATTTGGTGTGCTAGTTTCTATGTGATTTTTCTATTTTGAGTTAATAGACAGAGGTGTGATTGGTTGCTGCTATAACGGCTTGCTGTAAATATTTTCTCAGTGTGGTGTGTTTGCAGATCTAGAATTCCTTGCAGTTTTGTTAGGTGCTTTCAGTTTAAAGAAACTAGGGTTTGTAGGAGTGCAGGTCTGCTTACCGTGAAGTGAAAATTTAACATGGTATCAGGTGCATCTGAAATCTTCCAGGATCCATCTATGGAATGGGCTACCGCCTGTGCGAGGGAGCTCTCGGAGGATCTCGGCGGTTGTGTTGCCCTAGCTTCAGTGACTGATGCTGATCCATGCCTCAGATAGGCAAAAGGACTTGTGAGGTATTTGGGTGAGACGCCCAGGATACTCCAGTGATTGGAGTATTGTTTATGCCTGAGAGAGGCAATCTGCACCTGTGATAGGTTGTTGATCCGATTTGTTTTAACTTTTATTTCGAGCTGATCTGTAAGTTGAGGCGTGTTCAGAAGCTATAGTTATGACTAGTCTTGGTCTCAGAAAGTGTGATCGGTTAGAGGGTGCTTCCAACTTTACACCTTGGAAGTGAAGACTGCATATGTTGTTGGAGGAGGTTAAACTTTGGATTTTTGTTGAGGGGAAGGCTATAGTCCATATCGATCCCATGCAATGGGATGAACACAACAAGAAGGCGACCAAAGCAAAGATAATCATTCTTGATTTTGTGAAGGACTACTTGATCCCTCACATCATGGAGAAAAAGTTGGCTAAGGATATGTATGTTGCTTTGATCACTCTATATCAAAGTGTGAATATTTCTTGTAAGATGTTCTTGAAGAACATACTCATTGCCTCATGCATGAGTGACACAGACATGCTGACTAGCTAATTGATGAGAATCACTAAGTTGAGAGATCAACTTGTTGCTATTAAGGTGAAGGTTGAGGATGAGGAGTTGGTGCCCATAGCACTAGATGGGTTCTCTTCACCTTGGGATCCCCTTGTTTAGGGTGTTTATGCTTGTGAGAAGTTGCCCAACTTTGAGAAACTTTAGGATGATTTCATTCAATAAGAGGTAAGGATAAAAAATATTTCATCCCGAGTGGAGAGATCCATAACCTAGCTCTCATCGGGAAGGTGAGGAGAGGAAGTAAGAAAGGAGGACTTGACGACGGGGTGGGGGTTGTCAAAAGGGAAAGAAAGAAGATTCAAGTTCTTTGAACTAGGGGAAGAAAGAATTGAGTTGCATGAAATATTTCAAGTGCCACTATGAATCTTAGTATTTTGGGAAGAAGGGGAAGGGCAAGCAACACCAACAACAACAACAACAATTTGTAGGGAGTGGAGAAGATTTGTTATAGTGTATGAGTTATCATCCAAGCTTGAGACACCCTTCTCCATGGTTTCGTTCCTTTCCATTAATGTCGTCTCTAATGTAGGGTGGTATGTGGACAATGGAGCATCTAGACACACGACCTTCAACAAGGAGGCTTTCAGTGGGCTCCAAGAACACGAGACCGACATGCAGGTGGAGTTGGGTGATGGCGCCACTTATACAGTTATAGGAATGGGTTTTGTCTCATTCTACATGCCATTGAGTGATGTTCTTGAGCTAGATGATGTTTTATATGTTCTCGGTTTAACACGAAATCTTCTTTTAGTTTCATACATGACAGATCTTAGGTTTGTGGCTTAGTTTGATGATTAACAAGTTATTATTAGAAATTGGAGCTAGGACCTTGGTTGAGTTTTGGCGAGAGGTATGTGAGGTGGTGGCCTCTATATGTTGCTCGTTGATTCGATCAAACTTGGAGATTTAGTGCATGAAAATGACAAATTGTGTGAGCTTTGGCACAAAATATTTGGTCACTTGCACTATCCAACATTACCCTCCTTGAAGGATATGGCGTAGGGATTGCCAGACTTCAAGTTTGAGAAGACATCAATGTGTAAGGGCTGTGCACTCAACAAGCATGCTAGGAATGCTTTCCTTAGCAGTGAGCACAAATCAAGAGGGGTTCTCGATATGATTCATTCAAACATGTGGACCACTTTCGCTTCAATGACATGTAATGTTTACTATGTTTCTTTCATTTGATGATTCCTAAAGAAAGACCTGGATTTACTTTTTGAAGACCAAGGATGGAGTCTTTAACAAGTTCCAAGAGTTTAAAGCTCTTGTGGAGAATCAGACAGGTAAGAAAGTTAAGGTGTTGAGGTTTAACAATGAAGGAGAGTACACCTCCAAGGACTTTGATGCCTTTTGCAGGGAAGCAGGGATAATGAGGGAGTTAACAATATTTTACAACCCTTAGCAGAATGGGGTTGCATAGAGGAAGGATAAGTCAATCATAGAGACATCCAAGGCTATGATTCATGATCGAGATCTATGCATGTGTCTTTGGGCAGAAGCATGGGGTACAACTATCTACATTTTGGATAGGTGTCCTTAAAGGATATTGAAGGACAATACACCATAAGAGGATTTTATTGGAGAGAACCACGTGTTTCACACTTTCGTGTATTTGGCTGTCCTATGTATTGAAAGACATAATGAAGTATACAAAGATCAAGAATAGGTGGAAAGGCACGAAGCCAAAATCATTATTCTCATATTATTCACATGAGTACAATATATATAGTACAAACCTCAAATAACCACCTTTAACGATCCTCATAACTAATCGTAAGTAACTTAGGACAATGAAGATATCCTAAGATATGAATGAGGTGGTCTTAGGATCTAATGATTAGAGCAAAATTGCTAAAAATCCCCTCCCTTAATCATAAGTTTGTACAAATGTATCAACTTAGCAAAAGAGACTAGTGCAAAAATTGCCAACATATCCATGTCTTCAATCTGATACTCATGGTTTGAAACCTCATGATTCTCGATGAAGGTACACCTATAAAAGCGCCAAAAATGGATGCCAAAAAACCAAATCTGGAAAACTCACTGTGCAACAAATGAGTTGGATAACTTGTAAGTGTCCATTGATGTGAACCCAAATCCAATGAGAGCAAACCCTGATGAGATGTGATTTGGCTACAAATTCAACACATCCCAAATCCTGAAAATGCTTGACAATCCAATGTGCCAAGCGAAAATGTAGAAGAACCATCTATTCTTTGTAAGGTCCAAAGAGTGTCCCTGTGAAGTATAAAGACTATCCTTGTGAAGTCCAAAGACTATCAAGTGAACATATGTGTTCACAAAATTGCTCTCAAATATCGACACATAAAAATAAAATTGTCTACAATCCAACTTGTTACCACACAAACGAGCACCTTTAGCTTAAAGTCCCAAAAATAGGGTACTAGGCTTGTGGAACTTAGGAGGTTGGCTACTGTCACCTCACCAACACTCCTTTTCACTTTCGATTGAGGAAAAGGTTCCTAATGGGGGTATCGCTGAAGGTTAGTGGGAGTAAAGAGAACCTAGCAACAATGTAAATGAAAAGGATAAAAGGAAATGGGTATCCTAAGATACGAATGAGGTGGTCTTAGGATTTAATGATTAGAGCAAAATTGCTAACCCCCCCTTAATCATAAGTTTGTACAAATGTATCAACTTAGAAAAAGAGACTAGTGCAAAAACTGCCAACATATCCAAGTCTTCAATCTGATACTCATGGTTTGAAACCTCATGAGTGTCGATGAAGATACACCTATAAAATCGCAAAAAATGGGTGCCAAAAAACCAAATATGGAAAACTCACTATGCAACAAATGTGTTGGATAACCTGTAAGTGTTCACTGATGTGAACCCAAATCCAATGAGAGCAAACCCTGATGAGAAGTGAATTGACTGCAAATTCAACACATCCCAAATCTTGAAAATGCATGACAATCCAATATGCCAAGCGAAAATGTAGAAGAACCATATATTCTTTGTAAGGTCCAAAGAGTATCCCTGTGAAGGCTGAAGACCATCCTTGTGAAGTCTGAAGACTATCAAGTGAACAAACACAAAATTGCTCTCAAATATCGACACATAAAAAAAAACTGTCAATAATCCAACTTCTTACCACACAAACAAGCACCTTTAGCTTAAAGTCCCCAAAACATGGTACTAGGCTTGTGGAACTTAGGAGGTTGGCCACTGTCACCTGACCAACACTCCTTTGCACTTTAGATTGAGGAAAAGGTTCCTAAGGGGGGTATCACTAAAGGTTAGTGACAGTAAAGAGAACCTAGCAACAATGTAATTAAAAAGGATAAAAGGAAATGGGTTTGGTGTGTTGAGTGAAAGGGAGTCCAATGCCTTATCTATTTGGGCTATGGAGTCATTTAAGCAATTTCAAGAGGGAAAATCAAGTGTTATAAGTAATGATATGACATGTTCCACACTTCTTGACTTGGTTCAACAATTGACTTAGGGTCAACAAACAATCAAGTGATGTGAATAATTGTACCCTTAAGTTTTCATGATTAAATGTTACAAGGTTATGAGGGAGAGGGACTATCTAGATCCACAACTCAAGGGAACAATAAGGTGGCCCCTTGTCCAAGACTGTCTATACACACATCTAATCAAGTGACGTAGAATGTGTAATGTTGTGACCTTGAAGGTAAATGACCAAAGACTATAAGATAAGAGTTAACGTTACCACTATATACTCCTCCAATGTAGCATGGTGTTCCTCTATGGCCTTATTTTACCTTTGTCATTCATAGTCAAGCAAAATATAGTCTTCAAATGGTGCCCTAGAACATATATCCACAATACAGAAATTACATAAACCAAACCAATACTTACATAGATAATACACCTTATCCTCCAAAACTTGGAGCTAGCTTGTCCACAAGTTCTTCCATTAATCATTGATTCCAATCCAAGTTGCAAATAGAGAAGTTCTTCCATTAATCACTGATTCCAATCCTAGTTGCAAATAGAGAGAACAAATCCTTATATAGATTTCAACTCTAACTCCTCATACAATAAAATATGATTTACTTTCCTAGATCCACTTTTCTCTCCAAGGAATACAACAAAATAAGACTCTCAACAACTTGCTCACTGAAAGTAGCAAGGATTTTGTTGAGATCTTATCTTACTCCAATAAAATATTCTAGGAAAACAAATAAAATATTATTCTCATCTAACTAACTCCAACAACCAAGTCAATAATGATAAAACAACTTCTTTCCAAAAATAACCAATGAACTAACAACTTCTTCAACTAATTCACCAAAAATAACATAAGAATGTAATTACCTCCCAAAGTGGTTAATTGACCATGTAATTTGGTTCCAACAACCTTCTCAAATGTCCACAAACCAATCCTCAAGTGGATTGATACCTTAACTCGTGCAAAGCTGAATATTTCCTCGTTTGATGTACCAAGCAACTAAGACATTTTCAATAAAGGGGACGTTTCTCTCTAGGACTTTGGCCAACTCAACTCGAATTCCTTTCATGGTCAAAGTAGCTCATGGATTGGGTAAAGCGGCTCATCTTGTCTTATTCCAGCATGGCCACGACTTGTATTTCTCTGCATCTCTCATTTTGGATGTTGGCGGCTTAGAAGATGCAACCCACAAGATAATGCGCCAAGGCTAAGATGGTAAGTCGACGACTCCCATATCCTTGACTTTGAATACATGGCACCCATTTCATGACTTGCTTTATGAATAATTCGATATGGCTTAGGCACCCAATTGGAAGAGTGTCTTTTCAATACAATGGCTCCGATATATTTTCATGGGTGACACCATGGTATGGCGCCCTTCCTCCCATATTACGAATGTCATGACCATGGCGTTTCATAAAATTTGTTGTATGAGCTAAATAAGGGGGTGGCACCCTCCAAACTTAACGACATCAAAAGCTTAAGTAGCTTAAGTGGTTGCATGAGGTGGAAAAAGGGGACGACCCCTTTAATAGGGTCATTTCCTCCTTTGATATACATGATATAATATAATGGTTAGGCGAATGAATTATAATAAAGGGGGTGGCCCCTTTATTATAATAATACAACTTTTACCATTGACTTAACACACACACGTATGCTTTCATCATGGTTGAAGTGCAAAAGGGGATGGCCCATTTGACCACATTTATTCCAAGTTTGACCACATTTGTTCCAAGGCAAAGATGACCGTTAGGAATGATATCTCCTAGCCACACTTTATCAAAAGTCATAATAAAATGGATCCAAGTAATAAACTTGCCACCATGAACTAGGATCACACCATGGTGCCCTTTTGATCTTTAGTTCCATAAGTGAGATACATAAGTGTTTAGGCTAAAATAACCATAAACACATGATCCCTCCACCAATTAACGTATTATAGCATCAAAGATCATATCACCATCTATCATCACCAAAGAGTATGTGGCTACGAAGAAAGCAATCATTGACCAAGACAGTCGACCACATAGTCTACTGAATCAACATCTCATGGAACATCATGGAGGATCCACAATCATCATTATCTCCAGTCAAGATGTACTATCATCAAACAAAAATCAAGGTGCGTACCATCAACATCCCTGTAAGTTACCCTTGACCACTCATGTCAATATGAGGGGTAACACAACTAACAGAAAAAAAGTGTCACTCGACATCCCAATCCTGTATCTTGTAAAAACTTGTGATGATTCAACAATGCGTGAATCATAATCTTACCAAAAAAATCTACTGAGAAGTAAACTAGGTGAATTGTTGGTACTGCTCCATATCTTGAAACCAAATTGTCGATTAGAGTGTCGAATAATCATACAAGTCACAAGTTTGCAAGTGATTGAACTCTCAAATGCCAAAATGTGGCAAACCATCCAACTATATCAATATCCCGAAAATCCATCATCGAACTCCATAAATCCTCAGAAATATCCTAGTGTTTAAGGTCAAACTGACCAATCCAAAATTATATGTTAGTGATCCATATCATCATCACCAAATTCAGAATCCATAATCAACCATTTCTTAAGAAATAGAAATAAAAACTTCAATCCATCATCTCGAAGAGTCCAAGATCCTCAAAATCAAAAGTAGACTTTGAAACTTGAAGTTTGACAAATATCATCAATATCTTCTCCCCTTTCAACTGAAAGGTGAGAAGCCTCGGGACCTGTGAATCAAAAGCATCAATATAGCCTCCTTGAAAGTGGAAAAAGGTAACCAAACTATCTTTGAGTGGAGTCGGAGGACTCGATCTTCAACTAAAAGGACTACATCAAGTGGGCCTCGGTCATGCCCTGAATCATCAATTCCCGAATCAAAACATTCATGCCCATCTGCAGTATAAACCTATCCAATCGAGTATGCATATACCCATGTATGAATTTGATGATAAGGTCGCTCCAACAACTTGGCTTCCAAAATCTAGTGCTAATACTTAACCATTCAAAATTTATCTATTTTCTCTGAATCTTTGTTCGCCTTCGACACCTTTTTGATAGGTGATTTGTTTTCCCACATAAACCACATGGAGTAAGATTAAAACAATGCAATGTAGTATGGCCAACTTGATGACAATGTTGGCATTGTTTCGGTACATCATCCAACTTAGCAACATCAAGTGCATCATCCTCATCCTCATCAACTGCATCAACATCATCCATATCCTTCTATTCCTCATCATGATCCTCAAGGTCAGGTACTTTATCCAACTTATCATCATTGCTTGCATTGTTATCATCATCATCATCCTATTCCACATCATCAACATCAAGTTCCTTCTTACCATCATCCATTGTATGCTATTGCAAATCATCACAAATAAATCTTGCACTCACAATTGTAACTAGTCTAGAATAATTAGGAATATAAAAGAAGTTAGACTCATTCTTTTCATATCTTAAGCCAAATTTGTTCCTCTTGAACCACAACTCTTCCCAAGGTTTGATAATTGTATCCTTATTTTCAAACTTACCCTTATCCTTCTTATTGTCTTTATCCAATTCTTCATATACCTTTGTAGTGTTGTCATTAAATTTCATTATCTGATTCATAGTTGGAGGATGCTGGATACCCTTGTGATCACTTGCAACAACAATTAATCCAAATAATGGATTATGTTGAAGAATTACGGGTTTAGAATGTTGATGGCGAAGAAGTTGCAATTCATCATTTAACAACTTGTTTTGAGTTTGAAGTAGATCAATCTTTTTGTGCATGATGTGCATACATGTAACAACATGACTTAGTGAAGTTTTGTTCATTTGGATAGATGATCTTGGGGCAATATTAATTAAAGTGCGTAGAAGATGAAACAAGTCTTTGATATTCACCACTTTGATTCAAAGAAATTCTTCAAGTACCAAAAACGACGTGTCACAAAAAATGCCCAGTGTCGCAACAATGTCACAATCAAAGACCAAAATATTGCAATGCCAAAGAGTGACCAATCATACAAAGAAGTTCATTACACTTGATGCCCCTATTCAATTCCGGGCTAGATCAAAAGACTTCAAATACACATTCAAAGTGCAACACACATGCAAAATTGTTGGACCTTTAATATTTCATAAGGGTTTCTTGCAACTCCACCCTGAAGTAAGACTCTTAAAGACTCCTAAAGACACAATGAGAGACTCAAACTCTAGAATTGCGATAAAAAAATTGATGCAAAAGGCATCCAAATTTTTTACAAAAATAAATATTGTATGCAACCTTATAATGCACACTGCTTTAAAGTTGTGAACGAATTTGTCTTCAAGTGCAAATGATTTTGCCCCTTTGCTTGTCCCCATGAGATTATATTGTTGTATTCATGTGCTTACTTTCTTTGAATTGTTGTTTTTATTCATGTACTTTTCTCTTTATATTATGGAGTTACTTGCATGTCCCTAATTCGAGTTTCCAAGAAAGAAAGAAAGAAAGAAAGAATTTTTAACGTCCACGAGGCTAAAAATAGCCTATGGGACAGATTGTTTTTCCATCTGGCTTTTGTATTCGGCCCTTTTCCTGTGAAGTTTTACAATAATCGCTCCCAGCTTCTCAACAAACTCTTTGCTGAATAGATTATCCCAAGAACTAGCTGCCAGAACACCTGCATAATTTTTCCTGCTGTTTTTGAGAGCCTCACATTCTAAAATGAAATGTTTTTCTGTTTCCACTTTTCCGGACGAGCACAAAATACATACTCTTTCTTCCCACTTTTCTTTTGGTCTTTTCCAGCGCCCTGCTGTTTCACAACAAAGTTGATGAGAATTAGTCCTTAATTGAGCAATAAGAATTTTAGATCTCCAAGAGTTTCCAAAAGAGCAATGCAACAACAATACCATTATGTAGTGGTAGTTATGAGACCACACACATATAGATCGTAAGACCCCCTTATTCAATTTCGGGCAAGTCTAGGACTTAAGTCAAAAAAAAATTACATGTTTATTAAATATCTCCTTATAACTTCCAAAAACACCTTATAACCCCATAAGTGGCAAGTGTCACAAAATTTAAACCTTATAACTTCTTGTTAATTTAATTTCAAATGCAACAATACCTCTTTATCTTATCACTCCAATTACAACAAGATTCTCTTTATCCTTATCACTCCAATTACAACAAAACGAGATTGAAAAAATCTAATATGTCTTTATCACTCCAATTACCTTATAGCACCAATGTTTCCTCAAACTCCTAAATTTCAAAATAGTTTCGAAAAGAACATATTGTATAACGACCAAATTCCAACGAAAGCATTTTTTTCCCATTACACGTCATGACACTAGCATCATTGTTCAATATATAAGGCAATTTAACGTTTCGCGATGTTGCCACGTGGGATAAATTGTGCTCAAGAAATCCTAAAAAAATTACCTTGTTGCGCATTACAGTCTCCACGTTTGTCTCCTCCTAAAGTTAAACATCGGGGTGCTTTCTTCTCCAATGTGATGCGGTATTCGCCTTAAAACACACTCTGCAATTATGCCTTGGCCACCCATTTGGTTGCGCTGAGAAGCCCTCTTCCAATTGGTCTACCTCTAGTTGCTACTGGTGCACACACATCCGTTAAAATGGGTGTTCCTGATGAGCGTGTTGGTGCAATGGTTGGTCGTGGTGGGAGGGCGATGTACTGCATCCGGAAGCAGGCGACTCGGACGTATCCATGGGCGAGAGATCCAGAGCTTCACTCCTGAAATCCTGTCAAGCATCCCTCGCCTACAACTGTTGGGCACCCACTTGGTTAACAACGAATGGTTTGATGTTCAAGGTAACCTTATGGTATCTTTGGTGATAGTGTTTCGGTTGATCCGTGATCATCGGATGGAGCTAAAGATGAAGGCATGCATTCCAGAACATGCACTTGCGCCTGCAGGAATTTCATCTATTTACTCGGTACCTCCAGCATTGTAGCGGTATCTAACTTGGATCGTAGGGGAATATGTTTTCTCCAGGTAGCGGATGTATCTCTTTTCTGGATATGCTTCCTCCTTCGACGCGCAACAAGGCTCCGAGGCTTTACTGAAAGGCGTTCAGATGGTTACACATCGAAGGTTAGAGCTTGGAGAGAAAATATGTGGTATAGCCAATTTTGGTGCTGCTCGTGGCAGTTATTTCCCAGATAATCAGGAAATACAATTATTTGAGTTTGGAGAGACAATATGCGGTATAACCAATTTTGGTGCTGCTCGCGAGTCATAGGCAGCTATTTCCCAGAGAATCTAGAAATATAATGCAAGTCATTTTATTGAATAGAGCTTCACTTCAAGAGCTTTCAGTATGATCTTCACGGTTGTATTGTATCCTTGTGACACCATGTCCCATCTTGCACCGCTGTTATAGGAGAGACCAGGTCAAGACCATATTCCTCTTTGCTACCTCTAACGACATGAAGAGGAGCCTCCTCAAATGACATGAACAGGAGAGAGTTGTTAATAGACTTTGTTTTGATTATAGCACTAGGTAGAAAAACATAGTTACCAACTTGATAAAAATCTTTTTTTTTTTTTTGAGGTCACATTTATTGGCTATTTTTACCCCAAATCGATAAGAAATCACCACCTACACTGTTTGAAACCGCTAACACCCTGTACTGTTGCGGACCAAAAACTTAAAAAATCAACCCCCAAATTGAATTGAATTGAAAAATAGTTCTCATAAAATCACCCATTTAAATGGTGGGTTGGTGCTATGAGACATGTAGGTAAGGGAGCGGGTAAAGGAGGTGGTTCACATGTTTATTTTTTTTTTTTTTTGGTTTTTTTTTTTGTCTTTTAAATGCGGTAGGTGTTATGTGTGAAACATGGGTAAAGGAGGGGGTTCACATGTTTATTTTTTATTTTTTTTGGTTTTGTTTTTTTGTCTTTTAAATGCGGTAGGTGTTATGTGTGAAACATATTTTTGAAGTGTCATGATATAGCTAGATTCTTCATTTTTTGTTATATTTGTTTTTATTTTTATTTTTTGTTTTTTTAATTTAATTTTTTTAAACTTTTCTTTTTAAATTTTTTGATATTTATTTTTAAAATTTATTTCAAAATTTAGTAAATAAATAAATAAATTATTTTGAATTTGTTTTAATAAAATAAAATGCTTTTTCACTATTTAGTTTTTGATATTCTTTTTAAAAATTTGTTTTTTTATTTTTCAGAGTTAAAATTATGACTTGTTTAAAAAGGTGGGCTTGACAATCAGTACCATATCTATTTTCCATCATGACAAAACATAGTAATGAGTTGAGATGTGAAATTTGATAAGGATGCATGGTCCTCTAGGTCTTAAGGAGGCTCCTATGGAGGTTGAGGAGGGAGAAAAGATTGCTGTCCCAAGTGCTGATCTAAACGGGAAGGAAAAAATCAGATTCAAATAAGCAAGGCTCTAATGAAGGATCAAAGACCACTTTGCCTTCTAGTTCAGCCAAAAAGTCGAGATGGCTTACTTAGACTTTGTAGGAGGCACAAGAATAAGTAGGAGCATTGAAGACTTCTTTTCGGATGAGTCATCCCCTCAAAAAATTTCCAAATTATGTTGCACTGATGTCTTTTATTATTGACTTCCAGTTATGAGGAAGCAACTGCATAGAAAGTATGGCATGATGCCATGACATAGGAATATAACATCATTCTAAAGAATGATGTTTGGGAAATTGTTCCAAGACTTGAGGGGAAATATGTGATTGATGTCAGGTGGCTGTACTGCTAGCTTTTTAGCTCAGGAGGTACTCCGTATGTTTTGTCTTGTATACGGATGTTACCTTATATTTACATTACTAGTCACTTAACTTTGTAATGAGTTTTTATAAAGTTGTTCTAAGTGGTTCTTTTATTAAAATGTCTTTTTAATAAAGTGTACCTTCTAATTTTAAAGTGACTTTATTTCATAAAACACTTATGTAATAAAGTGAAATCACTTTAATATTTCAAGTGATTCATTTTGGAGGGAATGGATCATGACCCTTGATCTTGAAAAAGGCAAGANGTAATAAAGTGAAATCACTTTAATATTTCAAGTGATTCATTTTGGAGGGAATGGATCATGACCCTTGATCTTGAAAAAGGCAAGATCTAATCTTGGCCTTTGGATTTAGGGTTGGGGAAGGTGAAAAGACACTTTGGAGAGAAAATGTCATTTTCAGATTTATAAAAGAATGCATTGGGTAGTGTGCAAGATACATTGAGAGGAGGAGCAAGAGAGATTTTCGAGTAGGCTTGAGAGAGGAAATTTAGGGCAGCATTGTGGGCACATTTCTCAAGAAAAAGTGGGCACAAATCCCAAGGAAGATATCTGTTTCATTTCTAGGTCGTTTTTCTGCTGTGGGAGGCCGTACTGTACGGATCCGTACAGTTCATACAAGAATTGAAAGTGGGCACGAAAATTGAGGCAGTCTTTGGCACGTTCTTCGAGGCAGATTTCAGACTTTTGGTTGCTGTTTTTGGGTCATAAGGAACAGTCTGTACAACTGACTGTTGGCACAGATTTCGAGGTACAGAACATGCCATACAGCAGTACGGATTTGGCAGGAAAATCGAGGCAGATTTTGGGACTGTTTTAGTGTGTTGTAAGTGGATTTTTCTTGGCTGAAAATTGTGATTTTGCTGCTGTTATGTAATTTCCTGAAGCTGAATATTAAGATCTCTCTCTCTCTCTCTCGTTGGGTTTCCCCACATTGGGGTTTTCCCTGGCTTTTGCCTAAATTTCTGAGTTTTATGGGTTGTTGTCCACTATGTTTATTTCCGCTGCATATTTGCTTAGCAATGTGTATTTCTGCTTATGGTAATTTCTGAATGTGGGTTTGAAGCATTTATGAAGTTCATGCAAGACAATTATCTCTAGGTTGCTAAGTGTTTGACAAAAAATTTAGCTTGCTGATTTTTGTCATTAAAATCTACATGTACAAGGTAAAGCATGTGGTTGATAGTAGCATAGATAAGTATGAGGCCATAATCGTAGCAAGAGGATTCTCCCAGAGAGAGGGAGTTGGCCATGAGGAGACTTTTGTTCCAGTTGCCATTTATATTTCCATTAGAACAATTATGTCTCTTGTATACGTTTTTGGGTGGTCTTTATACATGATGGATCTAAAGATTGCTTATTTGGATGGTTTGATCGAGGAGGAAGTATACATTAATCAATCGAGGCTTTTGAGGTGCATGGGTGATACCCATGTGTGTAGGTTGGAGAATGCCCTTTATGGGCTGATGTAGGCACGGCGTGCATGGTACTCAAGGATTGATGAGTACTTACTAAATTTGGGCTTCAACAAGATTGCAACATATCCTAATTTTTATTATTTGTTTGCTAAATCTGATCTTCTTGTCTTGGTCCTGATGATTTGATCCTTACAGGTAGTTCTTAGAATCTCATTGCATGGCACAAGAAGAAGCTAGCTAGTGAATTTGATATAAGGACATAGGCCTTATGCATTAGTTTCCAGGTCTAGAGGTTTGGTAGAGTACAGTTGAGGCCTTCCTTCAATAGGGGAAGTACACAGTGGAGATTCTGAAGAGATTTCAGATGCTGGTTTGTAAACTTGAAGCCACTCCTATGCGTTCAAATCTGAAGGTATATACTGATTTAAATTCATATTTGATAGATCTTTTTGTGTACAGGAAGATGATTGCTCCTCTTATGTATTTGGTGAATGCTCGGCCTGATATATGTTTTTCTTTGAACACATTGAGGTAGTTCATGATTGAACCTAGGCCAGTTCATTGGATTGTTGCAAAGCATGTGCTCCAATACTTGAAGAGCACAATTCATTATGGATTGGTGTATGTGGGAGATGATGAGTTGATATTGCATGGTTTTGTTAATTTTGATTCAGCAGGAGATTCTAGTGCTAGGAAGAGCACTTCAAGTTTTTGTCTCATCTTGGTTTTAGGCATGATATCATGGTTCAACATTTAGCAGGTAACAATGGCACTCAGTTCAAGAGGCAGAGTGTATGGCAGCCAACTCTGTTAGTTGTGAGCCATATGGTTTTGCAAGTTGATAGAAGACTTGATCAATCAAAGATTGGAGCCCACTATGGTTTTAATAGTCTTTCTGAGAATCTAGTATTTCACGATCTCTCCAAGCATATAGATATTCAGTACCATTTCCTCCGAGATAAAGTTGAGAAGGGAGCAATGCTTCTGGAATATGTTCCTTTAGATTTGCAGGTGGTAGACATTTTGACCAAGCCCTTGGTTGAAGGGAAGTTTGAGATGTTGAGGGAGAGACTTGGTTCATGGAGAACACTTTGCTTGCAAAGAGGAAGTGTTAGAGTTTTACTTGGTTGCTCGGTATTTGTTTTCCTTATGTGGGCATGGTACATTCAATAGAAACACACAACAATATGGATGAAGGCACAATAACAATCGAGAGAGCCTCTTGAAGAGGCGCAACTATGTAGATAGTCGTAGAGGGTGCATGTGTGCCTACAACATGCATGTGTTGGCCTTAGATGGAATCTAGACTTAACTTTCCCCATATTTAGTAGTTGTTGTTTTTTGTATAGATATGCATAGTCTAGATTTAGATTAGGCGCTTGGTTTAGAAGTTATTTCCAGTTTTATGAAAAATGCCTTGCACAGTGAGGCTGCTCTATTCTATATTGGTCTCCACACAAGGCTAGGCGCATTTCTCTAGAGGAGTTGGGTTAGGGCTTGACACAATCTACCTAGGCGCTTTACTTAGACAATCTACAGGCATTGTAAACCCTAACTATCTCCTATTCTATAAAGAAGAGATAATGCAGATCATTCAGGGTATTTCTTAGAGATTTTGGCAAATTGGCTGCTATATAATTTTTTTTGTTTTGAGTTAATAGACACAGGTGTGATTGGTTGCTGAATATTTTTTTAGTGTGGTGTGTTTGCATATCTAGCATTCATTACGCAATTTTGATAGGTGCTTTCATTTTCAATAAACTAAGGTTTGTAGGAGTGTAGGTATGCTTATCATCAAGTGAAAAGTTAACAATGACATGGGATACAAAATGTGGTCGATGTAGATAACATGTAGTTAACCAAAATAAAGGAATTATCAAATATATGTACAAACCCTAGGCAAATGGCTAGCTTATCATAATGGAAAAACGTACAGATAAATGAGTCGCTAGTCCAATCTAATGATGACTAGGACTAGTTTGCCCCAAAATTATGAACCGGATTGGCATTAGCATAAAAAGTTGTATAAACATTGGTCGAATGAAAAATACATGAAATTTTCAAATTTTAATAAAAAATATATATTTATGTACATCAATATAAATTCAAACCATTAGACACCAAATATACAAAGTTTCCTCATTTATTCTGTATGTAAGGGTGCAAATAGAAAAATTACATCAAGATACAAGTTCCAAGATAAGTTCTGAGAGAAAATACTTTAAGAAAAAATACTTAAACATTGAGGCTCTAAATGACCTCTACAATCCCAAAATCATCATATTATAATCATACTACATAGCATGTGTATCCTCAACCTCTCGACTCAATGCCCCTAAAGCTCCAACACCAATGTGTCACCCACCTCCGACGATGAAAGTGGTTCCAAGTCATCCTTTGGAAATGTTGTTGTTGACTCCCCTCGATCCAATCTAAGGAAGGATCAATCTCATCCAAGACTATGGGATCTGCATCAAATGTGTTGTTCAACAATTGGTTGTGCATGAATTCAAGGCTGTATTGCATGAAGACCAAATCATCCAACCCTTGTTGTTCCAAGTGATTTCTCTTCTTCGTGTATATGCACTCAAATAAACTCTAGTTGCGTTCACATCCAGAAGCGCTACATGTATGGTTTAGAGTTCAAAGTGTTTGAGGCAAAGGGGGTGTGTTTATATAGGTTACTTTTATGGTTTAGGAGCCTTCTAAAATCTCCTTTTTTTTTTTTTTTAATTTGGCACACGACCCAATTTGCTATTATTAGTAGTTAGAACTAGCTAGTTTGATTTGAACTAACTGGTTCTGATAACACCTACCATTTTCCACCAATTAAGTAGCCATGTAACCAACGTGGACCCCTGCTATGGCAATATCATGTTTGTATACTTCACCATAGGCGATAATTTTCTAAATGTGACTAGCATTGACCCCCACTATGGACATACCATATCCACGTATACTTAAGGGAACGATTTCCTGCAGCTCGTGTTGATAAAAATATGCCGCAATAATCAAAGCCACCACACATATCGTACAAATGTTGTAATAATATGTCACATATACCATCATTATGAATACCATTTTAAAATCACAAAGGAGGGGACATGAATATCAACGAAAAGTAAGAGCACTTCAACCATGCATTAGGTCAAAAGTCAGATAATGAATACCGGTGCCAAAAATGGGAAGGAAAGAAGGTTAGAATGCACATCTAAATCACTCTGCAAATTTAAACGATAACATTTTAGATAAAATATTTTGCTAGAATCCTAGCACATGGCTCTTAAAAGATGAAGGTCATTACATAGTAAGTGCTGTCTAAAAATCAATTATGCTGGTTGCAATTTGACTCCACATCATAAACAGGGGCCATAGTCCAGTCTTAATTAATAAATGTAGATTGTGATCAAAATATGTAGGTCGTTGCTCATTAATGCTTAAATATAGGCAACCACTTATAAGTGCCGAAAATAGACCTTTCTGCACCAGAGGGGAAAGTTGTTTCATCTAAGAATCGTATGCAACAATATTTCACAAAATGAATGCCAAATGTTAGTCCCAGATGGCGGTTGTTATAGTCACAAGGTAGTTTCCCTTCTCCCTCAAAACCCGAATAATAACACAGTATTTGCCTCAGTCTGCTCCTGAGTTGCACAGTGTCTGCAATCCCCTGGTAAAAAATCTATGGTATGCAGCTTCCTGGTAAAAATGTCTGCAGTCTGCTCTTGAGTTGCACAATATTCCAGCTTAATCTCCCTTTTCTATACATGATGCTGAACATAATGACAATGAACCTCTAGATGCTTTGTCTGCTCCTAAAATTTCGTTCTAGGGAAATTAATGCAGATTCAGAAATTTCACCTCACAAGGAGGTTCCCTAGATCTAGTCCTTGTGAACTTCAGCCTTAGAGATGATCCAAAATATTAATTTACAGCAGCAAACATCGAACAATATTTCATCTCAATTCAACCCAACACACTAGGCGGCCCAAGAGAAAAGATACCAAACATATGCCAACAAGTTCCAGTCCTTAGGGCACACTTTTCCGAGCATAAACCAGATCTGAGATCACTTTAATTACTGCAGATTTACAGCAGTAAATCTGCTCTGTTATCTCCCAGATATATGTGAAATCACTTAAAACTTTCAGCCCTATGTTATGTCAAATCAGCATGAACAACAAGTGTCGAAAATTAACCAATCAAGAAGACAATGCAAGCTAAAAATCAAATCTACAATTACACAATTTCAGACAGCTGAAAACTTCATGTATATATGGTAGAGATGAAGTACATGTACATACTCAGCTTATCACAAGTTGGTACAATTCTTCAAGCTCTCTAAAACTCTAGCTAGGGAAAACCAAGAAAACCCTAGCTACCACCAAAGATCTAGCAAGCATCAAGACAAGCAAGTCCTCCTTGGCTTCAACACTTATCTCCCACAAGTGCAAGGCATCTTATTTTTTTCTCCTACTCAACAATGCGACTTCTCCCCTAAGGTTTTACCAAACCCTAGTCTTCTTTGCCTCCTTAGGGTGAAACCCTAACCCTATAATTTCCCTTGAATTCTCCAAGAACCCTAGCACTCCAAATCAAAGAGAGAGAATACAATAAAGAAGAGTACAAGGAGGGAGAGAGAGAGGTGCATTCTAGTCCTCACATCTCTATTACAAGTGAGTGATGGATGAATTGATAGAAAATACATTCTCCTTCTATTTATATGAGAGGCAAGGGAGGCCAACAATGTCAATTGGACCTAGTCCACTACAAGCAACCTCCTCTACACAAGTAGGCCCACACATGTGAAGCGTTACACTCCAAAAGGACACATGTTAAGCTCCAAGTTAATGTAGTTAACAAGCAAGGATCCAAGGCATGAACACTCCTCAAGATGTGTCCAACTCTCCTCATCCACAAGCCTCCAAAGCTTCAACACTCCTCCTAAGCCATGTGCTCCTCCAGGTCCACTCCATCTGCATAATCACTTGTTAGAATTAGAGTAATTTTTCAAAACAGTAGTATCCTTTTGATTTCAGTGATCAAGAACAGCTAGATCTAAAGATCAAAGACTTAGAATACTTTAACTAGCATTTAGATCTCAGAAAGACAGCATTAGACTCCGTACGAAATAGATCTGAAGATCAAAGACAAAGCTCAGATCTAATAAACAATAGCTCTACCAAATAGACTGTGAACTGATCTGAATAAGATGAGCATAGGTATGGATCTATAAAGCTGTATGAAACATACTTAGATCTGATCATAAACAGTAAGCAATTATAGAAAACAATTTATACACAAATTTAGATAGCTGTAACAGTAAGATAGGATCCAGATCTGAAGAGATGAGTTAGTAGCTTACCTGATAGAGCAACCTTACCTCTGAAGATAGCACAGTAACCACAAGAGATGTAGAACCATTTTAGTATGCTCAGACAAAGGTTCAGTTCATAGATCTAAAGTGGATCTCAATGCCAAAGAATGAAAGAACTTTCTTGCCACCAAGCACAAGGGCCACAGGAAAGAAAAACCAATCCCAACAGAGGTTCTAAATGCCCAAACCCTCACACATTAAAACCCTTACCCCAAGAGACTTTAGAACAGAAAACTGGACTGTGTATAAACCCTTGTTTCAGCAAAGGACAAACTGAGCCTTTTGGTATACTTCAGCAAATGGCACCCACGAGAATACCCTAGCAAAAAGGGCCGCAGACTAGATAGTCTCTCCACACAGCAGACAGAGAAGAGGGGGTGCCAAAACCCTTAAGATTAGTTCACACAACAGGGCCGTATCCTCAAGGGTCAAGGGTTTGCACTCAACGAATGGTTAAGGGTGCTGCACACTGCTCACACACTGAAATACAATACCCCAACCAACAAATACAAGGGAGGCTGAACCTACACCTGCAGCAAACACAAGGGAGGCCGCAACTATACCTTCTGCAAACACAAAGGAAGCCGCACCTAGCTCACACTTCAAACAATAGCCAAAGGGAAGAGGCCGGTGCTGGAAGATCACCCTCAAGATGGCGGCAGCTAGAGATCACCCACAGCAGAACAAGGAGACGGCAGCCAAAAAACATCTACAACAATTCAATGAGGCCGCTCCCACAGAAAATACAATGAGGCCGCAGGCTAGAGAGAGATCAACGCTAGCATACTAGAATGATAGGTGAGTGAAAAGTGAGAGGGGGGGGGTTTAATATATAGTATTTAGGTTAGGGCAAGGGTTAGATTAAACCAAATTAAAATCACATGTTTAAATTCAAATTTAAACATGTGATAATAACATCNCCCTGGACATTTCCAGGGGCCCTAGACATATCTAGGGGCTTACCTGCTTAGTTTCAGACTAAGAACCCCAGTCATATACCGGGGGCCCTAAGAAGGGTCTTTTGCCATGGCACTGATTGTTTGGTCCCAGACCAAATACCCCAAGAGTGCACTGGGGGCCCTAGATCTCGTCTAGGGTCTTAGCCATCCTCCAGGAGAATGGTTCTCGCAGCTGCTTATAAATTTAACATCACTCCCTCAACCCAAGCTAACATAGGTCCAGTACAAGCCTCCATGCAAGTGATCCAAGTGTGCCCATGCCATCTAGGCTTCAATGCCCTCCTCTAGAATGCCCAACACTCCTCCTCCTCCAAAGAAAGGTGTCCTTAAAGCAAGCAACCAACCTCGATGTTACCAGTATGGAGAATGCCACCAAGCCATCTAAAGGTCTCCAATTCTCCAAGGAAGAAAGCCACATAAGGATCCATACAAGGTGTAGAAATCTGGGAGCAAGCCACCTTCTCATGTGCATGTCCATCGTGGAGCAACTAGGGGTCATCCACACACCATGCACTCCACATTACTTGAAGCACCCTCAAGCATGGAGTAAACACTTTCTGAGTAACACTGAAAGCTAACAGTTTCTAGCCAAATTCAACACATTGATTGTCACAATAAATTATATTGTGCTTGACTGCATCGCTTGCAAATCAACATGGTTCTTTGCAACCATATTGGCTCATAAGTTGTGTTTACTATTGCTCTATATTTTGCTTTAGAGGAAGAGAGTGTCACTGTTTGCTTCTTTTCACTTAGCCAAGAAATTGCACCTGTACTAGGGGTGTGAAATCATAACCTATAGTAGATTTCCTAACAACAAGTAAACTTGCCCATTTGGAATCTATGCACCTTATCAATTGAAACTTCTCTCTACTATACAAGATGCTATACTCCAAAAATCCCTATACATGCCTCAAAATCCTCTTGGTTGCATTACAATGTTTAGCCTTTGGAGTTGTCATAAACCTAGAAATGTCATTGATTGCCAAACTCAAATTCGACCTTATTATTATATTTTGGAGACTAGGTCAATGATGACCACTCTCTTGAAATTTTGTAATCCTATATATATTCAATACAAATGTGTGTACACCATGTGTATAGTTCTGTTCATCCTCTTCTTATGCTTGCATATTCGTCTTTTGTGTTTAATTGTGTGAGTAACTTCAACATTTTGGTGACTTTGGTGATATTAATTGGTATCAAGTCATTAAGATTAGGGATTTTTAAGAGCTTCATAACTTTGTCCTCTTTAGGATTTTCCTATTGATAGGAATCCTCCTTTTCTTTGTCTCCAAGCGATTTGAGTAATCTGCGGGCATGTTGACATCATTGACTCTTGTCTTTAGGTGATCTACATTGTAATATCCCAGATTCAGCTAGTCTAGGAATCTCTGCTAATATGTGTGTATGATTAATGGTTTACAACATATAAATGAGCATACAGATAACAATTACGACAAAAGACTGCAAAGCTTATATTATGATATCTTTGCGGAGTACAAATACCAAATGCCTCTGAATAAAATGAATCACTTGACTAGATCAATGACAAAAGGATCTTAGCTGGAATACAATAAGCAAACTAAACGATAATACCCGATAATAGATGAACACTGCGGGATCAATGGATGATCTAGAGCTATGGCAGCTCACACAGTAATTGCTGCAAGTCCTGAAAGTTTTCCCTGGTGGCTAGAGCTCTCAGATCGGCCTGGAAACTGTCCCAAACAGTGCTCCCTGCTGTCCCTCTCAGTCCTGGTGACTGATCGACCCCTCTGCTGGTGTGTCTGGACCCCAGATGGATCCCCTTGGGGGGATGCACCCTCTGCTGGAAAACTGCGCCCTAGTGATTCCACCGTCGGAATCTGCTAATATGTGTCTTAAACTGATTGCCTTGGCCTATTGTGAAATGGGTCGGAAGGGTTTCCCTGCATCTGATCTGATGATTGCTCGGGAACCCCGAATGTGTACTCCCCAAGTGCCGCACTCCCAATGTTTGGAAAATGCGTCCCAGATGATTCCTCCGTCGGAATTTGACGAGAAACCAGGAAAAAGATGTGTCTGGCCTTCCTCTCAATTGGGACGGAGGGGAATCTCTGAACTCTCCCTGAATGGGACAAGTTGATCCACTAAACCTCCTCAGAAGTTGCGCCCTCTCCTTGAACAAGTGTGCCCTTGCTGCTGAAGACTGATGGAAGACCTGTGTGACCTCCCGGGTGACCAGGGTGTGTCTCTCAACACTGAAATCAACCACTGGTGTATTCCTCTTGGAATCCACTGAGCTACCTCTCCTGAGATGTGCCTCTCTCCTCAATGACAAGTCAAAATCTGCATAATGGTCAATTAGGTTGCTTTACCTTCTCTTATAGCTTCTCGAAACCCTAATTTGCTGTTGACTCTATTTTTAGCTCATCTGTTATGTTTTTAGCTCAAGTTGGCTTAAAAGTGCTTTTAGCCACTTTTAGCTCAATGTCACTTTCAAATTACAACACCCTTGGCTGGAGTGACCTCTAGTAACCCTGTTTACCCCTTTTTGGCCCTGGCTATAGTCTAACAGGGCTGTTTAGATCATTAATCCTCCTCTTTGGAGCTCCTATTTGGAAAGGGACATTACAGTCCTCCCTTCCCGAAATTGCTTGTCCTCAATCAATACCAATCTAGGGTGCTGCAACACTTGCTCGCTCTCCCAAGTAGCATTCTCTACTGGAATCCCTCTCCATTTGATCAAACACTCTCTAATGACCTGCTCCTCAGTTTCTACTCTCGGAACTCCAGTACCTCCTTCGGAACCAACTCCAACTGTCCCTCCTCATCTAATGGGGGAAGCTCCTTTGATGTGCTGATGAATTGTCCCACTGCCTTCTTGAGGCAAGATACGTGGAACACGTTGTGAATCTTGCTCCCCTCTGGAAGCTCTAGCTCATAAGCAACCTCGCCTACTTGACGCATGATCCTGTAAGGTCCATAAAATCTGGGCTTGGGCTTCTCGGCCCCACTCTTCTTCAGAGATGATTGTTTCTAAGGTTGGAGTCCCAAGAAAACCAAATCCCCAACCTCAAAGCTGTGCTCTATTCTGTTCCTGTCCACACTCATCTTCTGTCGATTTTGTGCTGTCTGTAGGTTCTCTTTTAGCAATTTGAGAATCTCCTGACTCTCTGTGATCCAATTCTTGGCCTTAAGAGCTCTGCTCTCCCCGAAAACCAAGTCTATCAAAGTGGGAGCATCATACCCGTACAATGCTTAGAAGGGTGTCATACCAATGGACATGTGGAAAGTAGTGTTGTAACAATGCTCTCCTAAATGTAGCCACCTGACCCATGTTCTTTGTTGTCCCCCCACGTAGTTCCTCAAATACCATTCAACCCACTTGTTGACCATCTCGGTCTGCCCATCTGTCTGAGGGTGATAGCTGGTGCTGGGTGTCAACTCTGTCCCCACCAATCTAAATAACTCCCTCTAGAATGTCCCAATAAACCGACTGTCCCTGTCGCTGATGATGTTCCTTGGCAACCCATGAAGTCTGAAGACCTCTTTGAAGAATAACTCGGCTACCTGAACTGTGTTGTATTTTTTCGGTATGACATAGAAGTGAGCAAACTTGGTCAATCTGTCGACCACTACATAGATGCAGTCCTTACCTTGGACCTAGGGTAGGCCTGTGATGAAGTCCATCGATATGCTCTCCCATTTCTGCTCTGGAATGGGAAGTGGCTGAAGTAGCCCTTCTAGAAGCGTATGCTATGACTTGTTCTGCTGGGAAGTCACACACTCACTGATGTACCACGTGACGTCCTGTTTGAGGCCCTTCCATGAGAAGCTCTCTTTGATATGCCTGTAGGTTTTGAAAAACCCCTGATGGCCTGCTAGTGGTGAATCATGAACTGCTGCGAGGATCTTCTTCTTGAGCCTTGAATCTGGTACCAAGTAGACTCTGTCCTTGTAGAATATGACATCGTCAATGATCCTGTACCTGTTATCCTGAATCTGTCCATCTAGTATCTCGCAAGTGAACTTGTTCTTGGAATATTCCACTAACAAGTGGGATTTCCAATCTGCCGAAATCTCCATCAAAGAACATGCCGCAGGTCTCCTAGATAGTGCATTGACCACAATGTTCTTCTTCCCCTTGACATATTCTATGTTGAAGTTGAATGCCTGTACCTTCGTCACCCATTTCTGTTGGCGCTCACTAAGGTCCTTCTGCTCAAGGAAATACTTCAAGCTGTTGTGATCTGTTTTGACCATGAATTTCCTGCCCACCAAATATTGTCTGAATTTGGTCAAGGCATGCATGATTGCCAACATTTCCTTGTCATAGATGGAGTACAACCTCTCGGGTTGACTGAGCTTCCTGCTCTCAAAGACAACGAGGTGTCCTCCCTACATCAAAATTGCCTCGATACCCTCGTCGGATACATCACACTCTAATACAAATGGCAAAGTGAAGTCTGGTAATGCTAACACTGGACATGTGCCCATGACTTCCTTCATGTGATCAAAGGATTTTTGTTACTCATCGGTCCAGATGAAAGCCCCATGCTTGGTGAGATCCGTCAATGGTGCTCCAAGTTAAGAAAAACCCCTGACAAACCGTCTGTAATAGCTGCATAACCCAAAGAAGCTCCTCAACTCTATCACGTTCTTGGGCGTTGGCTAATCCAAAATGGTCCTGATCTTCTTTTGGTGTACCTGTACCCCCTGTGCATTGATGATGTGGCCCAAGTAAAGTAGCTCTGTCATACCGAACTCACACTTGGACTCTTTGGCGTATAGTGACTGCGGTTCCATGATGCTCAATACTTCATCCAAGTGCCTCATATACTCCTGCCATGTCTTGCTGTAGACCAAGATGTCATCGAAGAAAACCAAGACTGATTTCCTCAACTGATCCGTGAATATGTGGTTCATGCAAGACTGAATTGTAGCCAGTGCATTGGTTAGCCCGAATGGCATAACCAGAAACTCGAAATGACCAAAGTGACATCGAAATGCTGTCTTCTCTATGTTCTTCTCTCGGATGCTCATCTGATGATATCCAGAGCGTAGATCAATCTTCGAGAAGAAAACTGCCCCGTGCAGTTCATCCATCAAGTCGTTGATGCGAGGGATAGGATACCGGTTCTTGATGGTTTTCTTGTTCAAGGCCCGATAATCAATGCACATCCTCATGGTACCATCCTTCTTCAGAACTAAGACAACTGAAGAAGCGAATGGACTGCTGCTAGGTCTAATGTGTCCCATCACCAACAATTCCTTAATTGCATTCTTTATCTCATCCTTTAACCTCATAGGATGACGATAGGGTGGTGTGATCATACATTTGGCCCCTGTTGCCGTCCTAATACACACTTGCAAACGTGAGCTAAGTCCTGCTCACTTAGTGTGTCCTTGGAGGCACAATGCCTAGGTTCAAAGCCCATGCTATCACTTTGATTTGAACCTCTTCCGTCTAGGCTTACTCTTAGGGAAGCCAAGGGGGGTAGACCCTATTTACTATGTGAATTATTAGATGAATTCTAGGAGTTAATTTTAGTTCGTTAAAGGTGAGGAGAAACTAGCCTATATGACAAGCAACAATACAAATGCAAATCTTTCAATGAGAGTCAAACCTTTCCCTAAGTCAACTATGACTAGTGCCTAAGGTTGGGCAAGGGGTCAATAGATTATACAAGAATTAAATACAACTAAACAAAATATAATCAATGCTATAGGACACAACAAGATATTACGTTACAATTGAGACATACAAATTGAAATACAAGATAGTTTACAATGAACAAGATGAACTAGTTAATTACACAATATACATGAAAGAGATAGTTAGATAAATGAAACATTCAACTCACAGAATGAAATAATGAAATATATCATACACAAAACTTTAGGAAAAAGAATAAGCACATTAGATGATATTACAAATATACAAGGCAATTAGATTATACACCAATCACATGAGACATCAAAATGTAGATATGCTTGAAATGTGAATCGCTTGAAATACCCAAATGTATGAAAAGTGAATTTCCTTAAATGTGATTGTAAAACTTGAAATGAATACTTGCTTGAAGTGTAAATACCACAACTATGAGATTTGCTTTAAAAATAGATCACACCACCATGAGATTGCTTGTAAGACGATATTGAAATGCTATGTTGTGAGATTGCCTTAAATATGTATTGCATGTGTTGTGAATGTAGTGTGTAGCTAAATTTTAATAGATTTTAGATGTCACCTTGATTA
>SNQJ01S0015717.1:56735-72712 GCA_010110895.2 Picea sitchensis | reverse complement strand
GATCCAACTAAGTGGCAAGGGGAGAGAATACGGGGCAAACGTTGGGACATAAATTTTACTTGAGCAATGATTTTAAATTAAAACAAGCCTTCCGTTATTGCAAGGAATGGCTTGGGGCCACCCTCTTGCAAGGTGGGGCAAAAATAAATGTATTGAGATATTTTATTAGTTTGCTTTAAACAAATAATGAAATTAGTTTGAAGATTGCCTTACAAAATAGATGAAATTGTTGTTGCCTCACAATTCTAGTCTTGTGGAGGCACAATGCCTACCGTTTGACCAATGTGGGTATAAATAAAGAATTAAAATTAAATTGCTTGAAAGAATGAAAGGACTTGAAAACAAAACTACTCCAACAATGGCACTAGTGGAGGCACAATGCCTACTGTATTGGCCAAGTTGGGTATTATGTAAAAAATAGAAGACTTTTGAAAATGAAAATGCAAACCCCACAACTATGGCACAAATGGAGGTACAATGCCTACCGTTTTGGCCAAGTATGGGTGTAAAAATGAAAAGCAAAAATGATAAATCCTAACTATTACAATATCAGATTTTTAAAGTAACTTTGCAAGAAGACACACCCAAGAGACTCTCAAGGGTGGCTTACAATCATTTTAGAAGGGTATAAGGAGGGCGGACTTGATGTCCAACTTGAAGATGCCCTTGGGGGCCTTTGGGGCTAAATAGCTTGTAGCAACTCTCCCTTTATGCTAAAAGTTTGCAAGAAATAATGTTAAAGGATACCCTTCAAAATGCTACAAAACCATACAATTTGTTGGATAGATTAGCCCAAATAAACAATAAATCTAAATAGAAAATTTGATAATTTTATGAAACTTCTAACATCTATTCTATGTCATAACAATATATTAGAAATATGAAGAGGAAAATGAAACAATAGTTAGATAATTATTGAAACTTTGGAAAGTTAAAGAGAGTTGGCTCTCCACTTTAGAGCCAATCCTTCAACCCTGAGTGACTTCCAAGTAAGCTTGCCTTTTGCTACACAAGAAGAAATGAAGGTGAGGGAATCCAAAAAAGTTTGCAAAATACTTTCCAAACTAACTAAGGAACTATCACAAAACCAATAGCAATACTACTATCAATAATATTCAAGCAAAATACTTTGCTTAAATCTTCAATACAAACTAGTGAAAGCAAAGCATGAAACTAAATGGAAAGATATCACCTCAATAACACACAATGGCACACCAAGAAGACTCCCAATGCACCAAAATTTCTCCAAAGCTTTCTTTATTATCCACCAAAATCTCACCACAAATACTTGTGGCAAAACTTACACATGAGAGAGCACATGAGAGCACATGAGAGAGAGGGAGAAGATGGAAATTTTGGCATAATAGACTTGCTATGAGAATAGATGATAAAATGAGGAGAGGAGGCCTCAATTTATAGGAAAGGAGGAGGAGGAGGAGGAGGAGGAGGAGAGAGCCCACTTGGATGGGCTCCAAGTGTCACCCATCCAAAGGAGGAGGGTCCCATCAAAGAGAGCAAGTGGGAGGATGAGGGGTGAGTTGGGAATGGAGAAACCCCTTTCCCTATTATCTAAAAGTCAAGTGGGGTCAAGTGGGGTCAAGTGGGGAACTTTCCTAAAGTTTTAGGGGTTCCCATGGTGTATTTCATTTTTTATGAAATATGAGCAAGAGGGGGGAGGGGGCCCTCTTCTAGGAGAATGATGAATGTGGGTTGTGTGTTAGGATAAGGGGGTTTTTCTAAGTTGGAAAATGTTTTTCCAACTTAGGAAAGGCTATTGGGACACTTTTCCCACACTCCCTCATGACTTTCATGACTTTTACAAAATTCGACAATTTTAATTAAGCCAATTACATGCTGATTTTTGATTGACTTTGACTCCTCATGGACAAAGATCGAGCAAAACTTGTCCAAATGAGCTAAGACTTGGTCCAAGGGTGTAGGGGTGTATTAACCATTTGATTTGAGTACTCATACCCCTCTACAAAATGCCCAAGGACCACTTTTTTACATTTTACATCGAAAATAATTAAAAATCCCCAGTTTGCGGGAATTTTAATTATTAAAAAACTCATATCAAAACTTAATGGAATTCCGCGAGACTCTAGGACATGTCTAACATGGTCATTTACAACATTCCTAGACCTTAGTTATATAGGTCTCGTCCATTAGAATGCCTTTCACTACTTTGGAGAAATTATTTGTGGGGAGTGAAAAACTTAAGGGAAATCAATAACGCTGAAAAACCCAATTAATAACCTAAGGATAAAAAACACCCAGTGAAAGGAACTCTCCTAATGAAGAAGTCCTAATGCAACTGACTTAAACTATGATCCATGTAGACCTATTACATTATTATCCTATGCAGGGGAGCGGAAATTCCAATTACAACAAAATGCTGAAGGCCAAAACTGCCTTGTAGAACCAACAAGTCTTCAACTTGGTAGCACCATCAGGTGCATATCTTCATGTTACATGGAGTTGACCCCCTAGTTGAATAGGTGGTCAACAACCCCCTCCTCCAACTCAATGGTGTGCTCAAACCCCTTGTCAGGTGGTCTCCCTGGTGGAATCAACCCAAAAACCTGTTGATGCCATCCCAACAAGTTCTTGATCTCTGTCTGATACTGCTGTCAACCCTCTGAATCCTTCCGAGTAGTGATCAAGCACTCTGCAGCATATGCTACCTCCCCATGTTTGAATATCCTCTCCATCCTCTTGGCTGAAACTGTCCTGGGTGCTCCTGTCGACATGCCCCTCATAACAACCCTCTTCCCTGTTGGATTTTCAATGAGCTATTGCTCATGTATCCTCTTTAAATTTTCTGTTTAACTATTACTTTAACCATAACTACTGCAGCAAACCAAGATCACAAGAAGAATAACCATGCATAAGAACACAAGAAGTATGCTGGGAAACCCTTCTCTATAAGGGAAGAAAACCCAGCCAATCCTTTGCTATATTCCTTAAGAGAAAGACCTCCCACACCATCACCAAACCTAGCACACAAGAGGGTGCTGTAATTCTCATAATTTCAGACCACAACTTTTGAAATCATGAGATGACATAATGATAAGTGTGTTTCCTCAATGGGGATTTACCTTTATTTATATAAGACTTGTCACATCAAATGATGTGTCTATTGGCACAATAGGGCCGACCTCAATAACTCAAAATATAATTAATAATTACCATATTAATTATCTTTTATATTAATTATCTTTTACATTAATTATCTTTTACATTAATTATCTTTTACATTAAGGTGGGGCCGACCTGTACCCTTTACATTACAATTAGGGTTACAAGTAAGTTTGACTCTTGAACAATATAGCAAGGGATCTCATACACCCACTAGTGCTTAGCCACTAGGGGCACATCCATAAGGATGTCCATATCTCTATCTCACAACGTCTCACAGGAGAACCACACTCACTAGTGCTCAACCACTAGGATCACGTTCACCTGTGCTCATCCACAGGCACGTGCACTCAACATATCTTCTTTCCCATTGCATTACACAGGAGAGTCATCTAGAGTTCATCATCTCAACTCTCTGCTCAGAGGAGGCTAATACATCGTATTCATCTCTGTCTCATGACGATGCACCCAACTCTATGGGAATTCACACGTTCACTTTGTGCTCAGCCATAGGCACGTCCAACTCAACAGATGTCCTTTTAGATTTTGTAAACATTGTCCCCTTGGGACAATTAACCAAGAAATTGAGAATGGACCTTCCCTTCCCATCTGTCCAACCGTCTGACATAACAGTGCATCCTGTGATCTCCCATTATTCCCTCAACTCACCCAATCTCTTTGTGCAATCGACCTTTTTCCCTTGAAGGAGAGGCCCTCTCAAGTCATTAAAAGAAGGGCCCTTGTATCCCAGACCAACAATAGAAGCAACTTCAAACATCATGTAGTGGTAGAATGGGTTGTTCTTGGCAATGTCGAATGGTATGTCACTCCATAGAAAACGCCTAGCAATAATCTTGTTGGACTCCTCCTTCTCCTTGTTTTCACTATTCACCGAATAGAAGGTTGCCCCCTAGGCATTGGCCTCGGCACAAAGACATGTGGGGATGCTGAGAGGCTAGGTATTGTGGAATGTGAGCTCGAGGATTGGCTTTCCCCCACTCTCGAGGTGCTTGCATATGTATTTGCAAGGTCAAGCCTCGTTTCTTCCCTTTGATCTCTCTTCCTATTTATATAAAAAATGGATTGATTAGCACTATGGACAATTTCTGGGGTAGATGCTGGGCAAATCCCTACTTGATTCCCTGGGATTTTGACAAGGTGGTATTTCAAGCGGCTAATTCCGCCAAACATTTCCATACCACATAATTTGCAATTCAACCTCATTCTATTATGGTCATCATAAGGTAGATCATACTCCCACATTGGGTCCAATGGCTTTGGCATTTTGAAATGTGTGGAGCACTGATTAAATTTGTAACCTATGGGACCAAAAAAAATGGGGGAAATTTAGAATTCAAATCCACAAAAAACTTGAAGAATGCTACAATTAAAATACCATAGCTACATAAATGTTAAATCCTCCATTAACAAAGGGGAAAAAGAGGTATATCTAATGGACAATGCAAACCCTATACTAAATCTTGGAAAACAAAGAAAATGAGGGCATAACTTTTTTTACATACCTGGTCCAATGGATATGGTAGATTGGAGTAGAACCCCACTCAACAAATTCTTAGTTGATGGCAATGAAAACTATAGATTTCTCCTTGTTTGCTTGATGGAAAAAGGTCACAATATCCTTGGAGCTCAATCCCCCTTAGCGCCATTTGCAAAATGATAGAATAAAACCCAAAATCACGTTTTATAGTTGAAAAAACTGGATGGAAATACAGTAGGGCGATAATTTCCATTGTCTCACAATATTTTCCTATATTATCACGATAATTTATATTTATCGAATTTATTGCAATTACTTGTGGCAATATTATCGCCGAGGGTCGATTTGGCAATATTATCGCGATATGTGTAACACTGTTTTATTACTTACATGGTCACTAAATACATAATATATTAATATTCATATTAACATTTAAGTTCACTGTTTGCTCCTCCTATAGCACCGATTTCTGGGTTGTTATTGGAAGGTTGGAATGAGGCATTTGATATAGTTCCAGAAACCATTGAGGGTCATTTCCAGGTAATTTTTGGAAACTTCTGGAAATTGCTAGTGATTTTCATTTTTTTCATTTCTTAGGAAAAAATAATAAAAAAGCTCAAGAGAGGTTTTTAACCTAACCAACCCTAAGGAAACTATTTTAAATCACGAAAAGTTACAAAACAAATATAACAAAATTTCATATTTCTTATGTAAAGTCTAAAAGATGATAGGTTTTATTTAGAATTTTTTTTCCCATTTCCAAAAACCTTTTTCTTGCTGTTTCTAAGAAGTCTGTCTCAAGTTTGTTGCCCTAACTAGACCCTATTAGTTTGCACTTTTGGAATCTCTTTTCTTCTCGTATCCTGTTTCCAATATTTTGATAGTCTGGGACACATTTCGTTGGGAGTTTGCAATTTATTATGTCAATTGAAAGTGGAAAAATATTGGAATACATTAAAAATGAAAACTTCTTGTTTTGTAGATAGGATAAATTTGGTTTATTTCACAAGTTTTTTCTTATGATCTTTTTCACGAGTGCCATTCAAATTTTCCCATTTTTGTATTTGTTATTTGGTATATCCCATTGGCATTGTTTTCATCTTTGATTGAACCATGAAAGATGGGTGCCAATATATGGAGCATAAATCATGTAGTATCTATTGAACTGGAAAGCCACCAAATGCAATTAAATGTCAGTAGTGGAATTGTGATGGAAATATGATGAGGATTCTGATATACTTCAGAATTTCGATTTACTATACAATGGTGTCCTTAAGAAATGTTATGAAGTCGTGCTAACTTTTGAATTTCTGGACTAGGTTGGTGTGGATCTGCAAGTTGTGCATTTAACTGATGAGTACTGGAAGAATGTGGTATGTACTTTCATCTAGTTGGCATATATAGATTGTGAATTTGCTTAACATGCTTTGAATTGTGTGGATATGAAAGACTTCCAATGCATTCATTGGATCTTATATGCTGAGATGTGCAAAATTCAGTTGGCTTTCATTTCTTTTTGCATCCATGGTTAATGTGTTTCTCAATGAAAATTTTGAGTATCTTTAGAATGTTTTATTTCGTCAAGGTCATTATTACTGTAATACTATTTTCTTGTGTTTTTAATGCCTTTATTCTCTCAAGTGTTTTGTTTTTTAAACCTCTTTTCTCTTGTCTGATATTTCTAATATATGGATCTTTTGATGTCTTTTAAGGTGTCTCACATTATTTCTGAGTATAAAAGTGGCCGGACTCCTAATCCTGATGTTCTTTGCAACACAAGAATCAAATTTGGTATGCTACTTTATAATACATATAGACTTATGTCGATTATCTTTTAGGTTGGATACTTATTTTTAAAAGAAAAGTGTTTTTGAACTTCATTGGTTTGCAGGTGCCTTCTTAGATTTCATCAACAATATGGATTTTGACTATGTGGCCTCTGGGCATTATGCTCACGTGAAACATCTGAGTGTAGAGTGCGAGACTAAATGTTCTGTTCTACATTTATCTGCGGACGAGGTCAATTCTTAGGAATACATGTCCATTTTTTATTCTCTATATCCTTTCCACACTATTGTCCTCTCATTTAGTTCTTAATAATATTTGGCTTGAAGGTGAAGCATTCGTTGTTCATGTCTTTTGTTTCCTGACAATAATCTAAGTTAAACTAAGTTCACCATTTTTCATCTCTTGTCACTGTAGCTGGTTTAATCAGACAAGGCTTCCTTTCTGTCATGTTTAATGTGGTACAGAGATGTATTTATGCTAGTATATAGATTGTAATTTTTCTCTGTGATTAATATGTTGAATGGGTTTAATTTTATTCTTTTATGTTTCATGTATGTTTAAACTTTAAACAGACTTTCTTTTGTGTCAGACTAATTGATTGAACTCGTTCTGGGTATTCTAATGCAGGTGAAAGATCAAACATACTTTCTTTCTCACCTTTCACAGGAACAACTCAGAAAGCTACTATTTCCTCTTGGTTGTATGTCAAAGGTTAGTTATGCATTTTGCTACAACTTCCTAGTTTTGAGGAGAGATGCATGAATGACTTTGTAATTTTGAACTCATTTCAGTCAATCCTTTTCAAACAGATACACCAATTTTATGCATGCCTACATATTATGTTTTATATAAACTGATTACAAGGAATACAAGAAGACAAATGAAACTATTTGGAATGGTGGTGGTATGTGTATGTAAAACTTTTGGAAGATAGATTATTCGAGTTCCTATTCCTCATGTTGAACTGTGAGAAGAGGGCAGGTGCTGGAGAGTTTTTTTCTTTTTCAAATGCATACACCAATAATCTACATTCCTGCCTAAAATGAAACTATTTAGAATGGTGGTGGTTCATGTATATGAAACTTTAAAAGATAGATTATTCTTCAGTTTCAGTTTCCTAATCCTCATATTAAACTGTGAGAAGAGGGTAGATGATGGAGAGTTGTTTCTTAACAGTTTCTCAATTTGATTTTATTCACATTTTAATCATGCAGAAAAAGTAATTCTCAACATAATGGAAAGAATTATGACTCACTGAGAGTTTGGAATGCAGTGAAAAGTTATATACTATTCTAGCATGAATCTGTACCAGATAATTCCTATGATAAGTGGGAGAATACAAGCAGTGGATGGTGGATGAGGGATAAAGTTGCTTCACTTCAGAGAGGTGTGGGGGGATGCCGCATGTGTTTGATTCTGGGTGCATGAGGTTAGGGTGGTTTAAGTGGGATTAATTTTGCAATTGGCTTGAATCATTTAAAACTATTTTATATTATCTTTTATTTCTTTCCAGTTATATTACTATGTTTAATTCATAATTTTATTATGAAATTTTCTCTATATACCGAGTTAAGGGTTTACCAAGCTATATGATTTTTATAAGCAATATGCTTCTAGGGGTAAATGCTAAGCAATATAGTATGTTACAATACTTGAGGATAATCAAGCTCAGCAATAGTTTTTGGCACTCAAAGGCACAATTATCAGTCAATCAATCAGTCTAATTATGGGAGTTACTGAAAAAGTCAGTCAGTCAGTCAGTCTAACTAGGCCAATTAATTTAATTATGTTACTCAGTATAATTAAAGAAAAAAAGGGAATTAATAAAAAGGGTTAGTCAATTTGTCAGTCAAACTAATTATGTTAATTAGTTTAATTTTGTTGGTCAGTCTTTTTAACAGAAAAAGTGGGAGTTTTTGTTATAAAGAGGATTTTAGGGTTTAGAATGGGAGTATTTTGGGAAGTGTGCTATTGCAGGTAGTCTGGAAGAGACTTTTGGGGCAAGAGAAACATCTGTAGTGCCTTGGATTTGACCTGAGTTGGCGTCCACACCTTCTCAAGATAGTTTCAAATTTTTGTTAAGGATTCTATGAGCATTCAAGAGCTGTTACTAGCTGCTGCTGTGTTGTTTTCCTGTTATTAGTGTTGTTGAATCTGCTATCAAATATTATATATACTGTTGGTAAATAATTTGAATCGTCTGTTGTTAGCATTGAATCCATTGTTGCTGGTACAATCATTATTCCTGTGTTGTTACTGCTGTTGCTGCTGTTAGCATTTTCAGTTTCCAAATATTTAAAAAAAAAACCAATATAGAAAAAAAAATCAGATTCCAAGTTTTGAAATATAACAGTGGTATCAAAGCCAGCTTCTTGGCCTTGGGGGAATGTTAACCCCTAGATTTTCACCCTTGAAAATCTTGAGGGTTAAGAGCCAACATGCACAAATTTGGCTGGCATTCTGAGATTCTCCCAGAGTTTAGCACTTGTGTTGAGTCAGACGTTGGTTCTCATCAGAGACAGGTTCATGATCGGTATATGGTGGTTTTGCTTCAGAGTTAGAGCTTGTTTGGTTTCCTATGTGTTTGAGAGAGATGTTTACATACAACATGTGTCCCTACTTTTTAGGAGACATGGATTGAGATACTCAGTTGACAGTTTTGAGCATACGACGTTGATTCTCACATGATTCTAGGCTTGATGACACTTTTCCGGGCGACATGCGAGAACTTTCTATTTTTAGTAGTTTGAGCACCATGGCTCGCATGCCATTTCTGATTGCGGAGTTGGAATCCTCTTGGAAAACTGAATCCGACGAGTATGATATCATTGACATGCAAGCACATTCTATTTTTAGACTCATGACACATAGTGGTGTTCTCCTAGTCATCCTGTGCATTTTGTACAATTTCCTAAATTTTAGGAGCTGGACCCTATTTTTTAACAGTTTCCATAAATTGCAGGGGTGGTTGGCTCTAGAGGTGACAAGTGGTAGGGTCGGTTTCTGACATTTGGCGATGATTCAGTGACATGTGGCATCTATTTGGCACCATTTGATGAGGGGGCACATTTTCCAAGGCTAAAAGCATTAAATGAGTTAATTAATATTGGAGGGTGTATGGATGAGGTGGCAAGTCAACTTGGGCGTGATTGAACTAATTAACGCTTAGTCACCATTAATCTCCCATCAGTCGCCATAAAACCACTTTCCATGATTTGAGTATGTTGCAAAGGGCCCTTTCTTGATTATGAAAACGTTTGCTTGGAAATTACCTTTTTCCCTATTTCAACTTGGTGGTTGACATGTTTTCCTAGTAAGTGGGTCACCCTCGGGGAAAGGGTTACTACTGGGGGGTTTCCTTCAAGGGTCATCGTACCATTCCCATTCATACTTACCACTTTCCATGCTTCTTCCCCTTAGCTTTCTCATCTTTTGGGGAGAAGGGGCCAAAGGCCTAGAGGTGTTGTAGTTGGAAAAAGTTAAAAGCCATAAAATTTTCCTTCTAGATGCTCGCCCTAGGGTCCTGACATCAATGAAACGTTTCTCCATAAAAATGAAGGACCCTTAAAAAGAAAAAAAACAAATAATTAATAAATGTCCCACTTGTTGGGGTAATGCATTTGTTGTGTCTTTTAATTTCCAGTGCATATGGCGCTCAATGTGCTCCTAACTTCAAGTGGCATTGCGGTGCTCTTTACTTTCCATTGCACATAGCACTCAATGTTCGGACCATAATAAATTAAATGGCAAATAAAAGGGCTTGGAAAAATGTTGCATTGCAAATGAAGGATGCAACACACCCTCCACAAAGACACCCATAAATGAGACAATATGAGCTCTTGATATGTCAAGAACCCCATGCCCAAAAGTCATACCCTCATCCACTTCATATTCACGACATGACTTAGAGAGGGTCTTCTTGGGAAACACTCCTTGACTTGGGGATTTTGCCTACCCAATAGGGCACCGTGACAACCCTCCCATACTTAAATTTGGCAAATTTTATAAGGCCTTTGAGCATTTGTTTAGTTTGAAAAGGGGAGATTTAATGCACATGTTTGGGTGGTTCTTTTATTAAATGTGGCTTACTTGGCATGATACATGTGACTTGTGGACCCTTGGAGGGTGTACTTGTTTGTCTTTGCAGAACCTTGCCTGGTGGAAGACATTCATGAAGGGACTAAGCCACTTGGACCTTCATAGGGGCTTGAAATTCCATTGGTTGGATGTAGTGCCTCACTCATTGGAGGCCTTGGAAGATGAACGTTGCACTTGGAAAGGTGACTTTAGCACTTGGACGAGGCTTTAGATGATGAAGAAAGGGTGACACCACCCTCCTATGCCCAAACATCCCTCTTGAGAGGCATGGTGTCATATTTTTGGTGGAACGTTTGGCATGTTTTGCACATGTGGTGGTGTTGTGGGCTTGGAGCCCCACTCTATTGCTTGATTTGGGGATAATGTGGCACTCCTCTAGCTTGATATCCTAGCCTTTGGAGGCTTTTCCATCACACGTGCCACTTGGAGAGAGATTTTATGGGCTAACGTGCCATCATTTTGTTATTTTTGGTCATTTGTAAGCCTATGTGGGAAAAAAGTCAAGACGTCTTGTCAATTTAACATTGTAACTTAGGTTTTAGATCTAAAATAATGGATTTAATTGTAAAGTGGACAAATCAGAGCTTGGTTTTCCTCATATAAATATGAGGCAAGTCACTTGTCACAAATCATAACTCATGACTTGGATATTTCTCTCTTGTATTGAAATTTCAGCCCTCTTGGGCAATTCGCTCTCTCTTGTTTCTTGGTCATAATGAATGCAACACTTGTTATCTGGAGCAATAAAGGGTAGCGACTTCTCTTGGTGGTGTTTCTTTGGCATTTTGTGGATGATATCTTGGTAGTAAGGGTATGTTGCATGCTATCTCTTGGATTGGTGAGTAATTTTCTGCAATTTATTGTTATTTTACTTGTTCAAATTCAAGAAACATATCTAAAACCCTAGGAGGAGTAAAAGGCTTACACCCTCCACCAAGGTTTAATTTTCTTTGTCATTGAAAGGCTACAAGGCTTGCCTCAAGGAGTAAGAAGGTTTACACCCTTGTTGCAAGGCTTGGCTAGGGTTTGTTTTCTCTAGGAAGTAAGAGGGTTTACATCCCTTGAGGAATCATTAAAACAATAGTTCATCTTGGATTTTAAGCTAGACGATTTGGGAGGATTGTTGTTGAGTTTCATAAGGGTTTAAATCTCAACAAAGATCTCTTTTTCCTCTTCGTTTAACTTGACTTCCAGGGAAGAGACTCCATAACCCAATAACAAGGCACTAGTACTTTGCATTGTAGATTGAATATTGTTGCATTGGTAAACTTGAAATTTAAGAGATTGAATTGTTTAAGGTTGGATCTAAATTCTATATGCTATTTGTTATCTTGCCCTCCAAGGGTGTCTTGATTTGCTAAGTGATTGTGTTGCTGTAACAAACATTAAGCTACAACCAATAGGGCTGTTGAAAAACACTATTTATCACTCACTTTATTCACTTTTCTACCGCTGAAATATACTTGCAAGCTGTGATAATTGATCTACTTTTCAAGAGCTATTGTTTGGGTGGTTTACTTGCTAATTTCAATGGCTAGAATTTGCTGTTGTAGCAAAAGTTTGCTACTGTTAAGTTTTGAGCTATTATTAGGTTTCTTTTCAATTTACTAGATCACAATAGCATAGGTAGGATCACTAAGAGAAACAAAATCACAAGATACACGACATTTATTCTGAGAAACCCTCATGGGGGAGAAAACTCGACAAAAACTTCCTTAATATAGATAGCCAATACAATGCCAAGACAATAAACCAAAACACTAGAGAATATCCAACACTGAGTAATGCGCCTCTCTCTTCCTTCTTCTCCCAACTGCAGCTACCAAACTTGCGCACTTGATGAGCGAATGAGTGAGTGAGATATTGAGGCATTGACTTCCTTTATTTATACAAGCTAGCATGCGCTGGAAAGGTGTGTCTTCACTAGGTAGGGCCGACTTGTATTCTTAGTGGTTAAAACCACTTTAATTAGGCCTGGGGGACGACTTCTTAATTTGCATAATACAATTAGGGTTTGACCAATCCACAAAAGGGGATTTGGTCAATTACAAAGCCCGACATGATCTATCCACAAAAGGGGATTGATCAGATGAATAATAACTCAATAATAAATAGAATACTCTTTGCAGTTACAATATTTCAACACTCCCCCTTAACAAGAAGGGTATTCTACAACATCATCAGGAGAGAGAGAGGGCATCAACATCAACAACGTCTGGAACACTAACTGGCATATCTATAAATCATCAGAAGTTTTTCTCATCATCAATATCATCATCCACAACGAGGAGTTGGAATGACATCATCATCATCTACATCAACATGGATTAGTATAACACTAATACATCATCATCATCAATAACAACGCGAGGCTGATATAACATCAACAACAACATCATCATAGCATGAAGGCTGGAGCATCATCAACATCAACACTAAGCTGGAAATCTTCAGCACGAAGCTGGCATCTCAACAACATCAACACGAAGCTGGAAATCTTCAACACGAAGTTGGCATCTCAACAACATCAGCACGAAACTGGAAATCTTCAGCACAAAGTTGGCATTACAACAACATCAACACGAAGCTTGAAATCTTTAGCACGAAGCTGGCATCACAACAACATCAGCACGAAGCTGGCATCACAACAACATCAACACGAAGTTGAAAATCTTCAGCATGAAGCTGGCATCTCAACATCAACACGAAGCTGGAAATCTCCAGCACAAGGCTAGCATCAACACTACTCCCCCTTTCAAGGGAGGTCCTTTCGGACTATACCAAGCTTGTCTCAAAAGTGCTCAAAATTTACACGATACAGAGGCTTGGTCAACACATGTGCAACCTGTTCATCCGTGCTAACATAATGGAGCTTTATGGCTCTTCTCTGCACCATGTCATGAATGTAATGGTATCGGATTTCTATGTGTTTTGACTTGTCATGGAACACATGGTTCTCTGTCATTTTTATGCAACTCTGGTTATGACATAGGATCAAGGTTGCTTCCATCTCCAGATCAAATAAACCTGTCAACAACTTCCGAAGTCATATGGCTTCACAACCGATGGAACATGCAACAATGTATTCCGCTTTTTCCGTGTTGAGAGCAATACTTGATTGCTTCCTACTCTGCCATGAGATCATGGCTGATCCCAGACTGAAACAACATCCTGAGGTGCTCTTTTTGTCAGAGACACTTCCAACCCAATCTGAGTCGGTATATCCACTCACTCTGAAGTCATGATCTCCATTATAACTGAGACCAAAATCTAATGTACCCTTAAGGTACCTCATCACATGTTTTGCAGCAACCAGGTGAACATGTCTTGGTTCTACCAGAAATTGACTCAAGTTGTTCACAACAAAACATATATCTGGCCTGGTGTTCGTCAGATACATCAACTATCCAATGATTTGTCTGTACAATGTAGCATCAACCAACTCTGACGAAGTGTCAACCAGGAGCTTCAACTTAGTTTCCATGGGTGTGTTCATGGATTTACACTCCAACATATCAAACCTCTTCAATATTTCAACTGCATACTTCCCTTAATTAAGGAAGATCTTCTCTGGGCTCTGCCAGAGTTCAAGACCTAAGAAATAGTGCATTAGGCCAAGGTCTTTCACCTCAAATTTTGCAACGAGCTTCTTCTTACAATCAGTGATGAGCTTTTCTTCTCCAGTTAGAAATAAGTCGTCCACATACAATAACAATATAACAGGCTCATTATTCATAACCTTGAAGCAAAGGTTAGAGTCAGCTTTACTCTTGGTAAAGTCCAATCTCGTTAGGAAACTGTCAGTTCTTCCATAACAAGCTCTAGGAGCTTGTTTCAATTTGTACAGAGCCTTCTTCAATCTGCATACATGAGTTTTTCTTTCTTCAACTTCAAACCCTTGAGGTTGTTCTATATATACTTCCTCTTCTATGACACCATTTAAGAAAGCTGTTTTCACGTCTATTTGGTGTAACTTCCATTTCATCTTAGCTGCAAGGGCTATGATGGTTTAGATTGAAGTGTATCTGGCTACAGGAGCAAACGTCTCTTCATAGTCAATGCCTTCCTTTTGAGAAAAGCCACGAGCAACAAACCTTGCTTTATATTTCTCAATACTTCCATCAGCAACATGTTTGATCTTGTATAGCCATTTTGAAGATACCACATCCTTGCTCTTCGGTCTGGGAACTATTTTCCATACATCATTCTTTATAATGGATTGGTATTCTTCTGTCATGGCATCTGCCCATTCTTTCTTCTGAATGTTTTCTTCAAAGCAAGTGGGTTCCTTTTCTAAGAGATCACACATCAAAGCCATGTAACTGGAGAATGACTTGGGTTTCTTGACTTGTCTCATGGTTCCTTCAGGGGCACCATACTTCTCTCCATCTTGAATAAGTTCTCTTGCCCAGGTTGGATTTCTCTTGTGGGAGATCGTCATCTGGGGAGGTTCTTGAGATTCTATTATGTCATGATCTTGTGGAATCTCCTCGTCCGGGGAAGTTATGACTTCCCTCACTGGTTCTGCAACTCTGGGAGCTACAGGTTCTTCTTCATATACTTCTTCAAGCTGGCATCTTCTTGATTTCTTGAGTGCTGCATCTTCATCAAAGGTTGCATCTCTACTGATCTCAATATGATGGTAACCTAGTATATAAATTCTGAAGGCCTTGGAGACCTCACAGTATCCAACAAATATTCCTTTCTTTCCTGAGGGGTCCAGCTTAGTTCTCTTCTCTTTAGGAATATGTACAAATACTGGATAGCCAAATATTTTGAGATGGCTTACTTCTGGTTTCTTTCCGGAGAACATCTCTTCAGGGGTTTTGAACCCAAGTGCACTATGGGATAATCTGTTCTGTACATACATTGCTATTCTTGCTGCTTCTGCCCATAAGTGCATTGGAAGATCTTGATTATGGATCATAGTCTTCACTGCTTCCATTATAGTTCTGTTCTTTCTTTTTGCTGCACCATTTTGTTGAGGATTATAGGGAGTGGTGAGCTCCCTCTTGATCCCGACATCTTTACAAAAGTTTACAAACTCTTTTGAGGTGTATTCTCCTCCATTATCTGACCTGAGTATCTTGATCTTTCTTTCAGAGAGATTCTCTATCAAGGCTTTGAATGCCTAGAATTTACCGAGCACTTCATCTTTTGATTTCAAAAAGTAAACCCAGGTTTTGCGAGAATAGTCATCAATAAAGGACAGATAGTATACATACCCACTGATGGAGGTTGATGGCATTGGGCCACATACATCTGAGTGGATGAGCTCTAGGACTCCTTCTGCTTTACTGTCTCTCTTCTGAAAAGGGTTCTTGATGTTCTTTCCTTGTGCACATCCATTGCACACACCTTCATGGTCAACCTTGAATTCTGGTAGACCTGTGACTGCCTTGCTTACATATGGTAATGCCTTGTAGTTGATGTGAGCTAGTCTTCTATGCCAAAG
>SNQJ01S0015717.1:33316-43588 GCA_010110895.2 Picea sitchensis | reverse complement strand
AGTGAAGAATGAATCTCAAAAATATTTTTACCCTCTCTTTAGCCTCCTCATGCCAACCCTAAAAGATCAATGGCCTAGATTAGATCTAGCCAAGTCTAATCAATGGGTGAGATCAAATCCAATAATCTCACTAAGAAAACCCACTTTCCTTAATTGTTTTATGTCTATTAATTCACCCACATTGTGAATTAATTGTCACTTTATGACTTAAGTGACATATTTCACTTTTGACTTAAAACTTCTAAGTCAAAGTGAAATTAAAATCATAAAGTAAAGTACAAGGGTAATAGTCTTCCCCCTTTGTGCTCAGAGACTCATAAGCACATGGGGACCACTTTCCAAGGTACTCAAATCTCAACAGTCTCGGCATCCTTCTTGCTTCTCTTCTTGTTTAGATATTGGCTTGCATAATGCCCCAACTTATGACATGCAAAGCATCTCACCTTGCTCATGTCCTTCTTCTCGCCATGAGAGGACTTCTCCCCTCCTATAGCTTTCTTGTCCTTCTTTTTTGCCAAGAAGGCAACATTCTCCTCACCATTTGACTGTCTGCTACAAAGATCCTCCTCACGAGTCTCTTCCTGTATGAAGTCATCCTACAATCTCTCCCAGTTGAGACAGTTCTCCCTGGAGACAACACCTTTAACAAAGGTGTTCCACTTCTCTGAAAAACCATTCAGAGCGGTCCTAACCAATTCTCCATCTAATATAACCTCTCCAACTGCGCCAAGTTCATAACGAACTTGAGTGATTCTGGTGAGATATGAGGGCACATTTTCAATCTCGGTCATCTTTATGTTTCTCAACTTCTCTCTCAATACCATCTTCCGATTTTCATTGGAACTTTGGTATAGCATGGTCAAAGATGCCCACATCTGAAAGGCATTTGATTTTCCTGCAATATGAGGAATAACATGGTCCTTGACTGCATCAAGAATAATCCTCTTGGCCTTCACGTTCTTCTTCTGGAAAGCTGCCAAAAGAGTTGCATCTGTAGGAACAGTGACGAGATTCTTTTGTGTGTTGTTCACAATGTCCCATAACTCAGCTTCCTCTAGCAACAAACTATCATCTCCTTCCAAGGACTAAAGTTCGCTGCCCCATCCAACCTATCTTCAAACCTCAAGCCAATAGCCATGACCTTCTCAACTGAAACTCGGCTCTTCCCCTTCCTTCTTTCAGGCAAAACCCCTCTACACTCACTCAAATCAAGTGCCAAATCTCTTGTCTGCTGAACCTCAGAGCTCTTGCTCGGATACCATGTTAAAAATATGACCTCAAACACTTAATCAATAATAGATTTCAACCTCCTATAGTTATTCACTAATAAATCAATGGAACCACGTGCAATTTACCAGAACTATGAGCAGAAATACAAGTGACTAAGCAATCTGAAAATATAGCAGTGGAAATATAAATGAACAACAGAAACATTCACCACATTTGACACAGAAAATTATGTCCAATGCCCGTGGAAAAACCCACAAGGGGAAAAACAGTCAAGGAGATTCTTCTTATTGAGCTAAAGGGAATATTCTGAGTTTACAGCAGCAATTTATATCCGCATTAAATACACATCACTTATCTCATAAAATCATCCCAACAACACCTTGGTTTCTGAGCCAAGCTTTGCTGTCTTGTTTTTTTTGCAACTGTATGGACTGATATAGCAGAAAAAAACAGCAGATAGCCTCGATTTGTGTGCCTAGAACTCACTGTATGGTACAGTACTCTTTTCTACGGTTTTCTTTCAGCCAAAACACCTCAAAAATCGTGACAAACATCAACAGTTAGGCGGCCTCGATTTATGTGCCTTAACCCAGCTGTACGACCAGCAATAAATGTTGTACGGCCCACCTTCAGCTGTTGTACGGTACTTCTCTATATTTAATGCTGAAATCTCTTTGGGATGTGAGCCTATCCCCTCCTTGGGATGCATGTCAATCCTCCTTTGCTACTACTCTTTTCTTCAACTCAAGCTCTCTCTTGGACATCGTGCCTCTTCAACTTCCACTCAAGTTCTCCACAAAAGATGTGTTCCACCTCTCCTCTAGTGATCATTTTATTACTCATTAATGAGTAACTTCCCTAACCCTTGGTCTTCCAATGAAATAGACGGTCAAGATTAGATCTTGTTCTCATAAGATTAACGGTCGTGACTTAATTGTCCGTTGAGTTCACTTAAATCACTTAAGTGACCCAAAATTCATAAAGTCAACTATGTTGCAGGAAAGACCCCCCCCCCTCGGTTTCCTGCCCGAAACCGATACGAAACTCGGAAACCGGTACGATACGGCCAGGAAATGTCGTCGGCCGTACCGTGCGACGTTTCGGGCGTCTTTGAGGCGAAATAAGAGAAAAAAAGGGGGCCATGGGGCCCCCAAACAGTTAAATATATTTTTTTTTTGCATTTTCTATGTTTTTCTTGCATCATTATTGCATTTTTTTTGCATCATTATGTTTTTCTTGCAATATAATGTCTTATTTTTAAAAAAACTATATATACATATATATTTTTTTATATACAGCGTTTCCCCAGACATTTCCATTTTGGGGGGGGCATGTTTCGTACCGTCCCAGTTTCGGAAACTTGGAAACGTTTCCCCATTTCGTGCAACTTAGTTTCTTACCCATTAAATATTAAAAGGCTCAACTCGACTTTATAAAATCACTTTATAAAATCACTAGAGAGAAATATGCTCGGTCACTTCTACATGCTGGGCGCCGCCAATGCAGAAGTACCTCCGAGCTACAAAAATCTAACAACTGCATCTAAAGATATATCTCATACCAGGTACTGGTCGGGTGATAACACACGGAACTTTCAGATGGGTGATGTTGATATGTCAAAAAGATGAAACAATCAAGCATCTTTTGCAGGAATGCAAGATAGCCCGAATTTCTGAAACTGGGTTTCTGCAGAGTATCACATTTTGTTTGTTGCCCCCTCCAGTGGAAAGGGGTTATTTTTGGAGATAGAAGGAAAACCATAAGATTGACTGTTATTACTTGTATAAAAGGCAATGCCTTGCTACTTTTAACAGAATATCAATCCCACTTCACATGGGTGAAATCACAGTACTCAAATCTTATGTCTACAGCTTTTAGCTAGGATAGGATTTTTCAGAAAATACGTTGACTCTATTGGAATTGGAGCCCAAGAGAATATGCTGGAACACCTTGCCTATCTAGGGAGGGATAATCCACATGTTCCTGCCTTGGCCTGCTGATATATGAATAGTTGATGTATTCTTCCATGTGCATTATTGAAATGATGCATTTTTCATTAAAAAAAACATAAACAATGGGCATTGCAAAAAGAAAGATGTTTCAGTTTGAGATGAGTTGCAGTTGTCTCAAAGATACAAAATTTCCAGTCTAGTTCGGATAAAAACTGATAAGGGTGGTGGTTCCATGCTTGTCTTGTCATAAATTTCTCCTCTTTTTCCAATCTTGCTGCCAGTATCGTTTCAGTTCTACTTTAACACCTGATATGCTGCCAGACGACCTTGTGTTTAACAAGCACTGAATAAGAAAGAATGTGTTTTGTCTCGGGAGGAAAAAACAAGCACATTCAATGAAGCTGTGCCTGAGATAATTAGTATAGAGAAACAAACAAAGGCAACCAGTACTAACCTTTCCAAGAAAACAGAGTCCTTGTGAATCCCTCCGATCTTTATTCAGAAGACCCATTTCAGCAGCAAGATTGCGCACTTCTTCCTGTAACATAATATAAAAAACAATACTACCTTTAGCAAAGTATGATCATGAAACATTAAAGACTATTCATAATGGCCACAATCTTCTAGTCCAAGCTTGCAATATCAGAAATACAATCAGCCGGGTTCTCTAAAGTATTCTTAGAGAGCAGTTTCTGCGCACCATAGTTCTAACTTCTGTAACAGTGAATATTATGCATTTATCATTTAAAAGAAATATTTACAAATTATAGATTTATTCCAACTAGGAAATGCTATTTCACTCACAGACAAACATTTGAAGATCACAACTATATATAATATAGCCCTGTACTCATCAGACCAGTATTATTTTTATAAAGCGGTACTCTGATAAAAGCATCATGGTAAACTAATCCTCGGAGCATTGTTATTTACAAAGAATGCAAAGTAGCAAGTCATCAACCATACACACTGTTTTATAGAGTTCCAGGGATAGAACTAATTGCCAAAGAAAGGTAGAGAATAGAGACAAGCTAACGTTATATGTAGGTAACAGCAAAAGCCCCATCACTGTCAAAATTATCCAAAAGTATGATGATGGCGTCGATAGAGCTGTGCAACCTGTAAGAGAATTTGGACACAACATTGTTCTTCTCATCCACTGCTAATCAAATGGACAAATAATCCCAAGACAGGAGGAAAGAAGTCCTGGAACATAGGAGAAATCCTGATGTCACTATGAGCAAAGCACAACCGTAACATTTAAAAATCAACATATATAATTCGTATGTTCAGGGCAAGAAGGCTGAAAATCAAAAATGGTTGCCCCAGATGTGTGACTAAATCTACTTCCTCCAAATGGAGAGACTCATACAGCTTGAGTTGAATGACATTCACTGCATCATGGATACCTAGCCACACTGAATATCCAATTTGAAAGTGTTATCGCACAATTTGTACTTGCCCAAAAGCCCAAGGCAAGTGGATACATAATTGGCGTAACTGGGAATAACCTATCACTTTCACCTTAATAGGAAATCCCTTTCTATTTAGGAGTATGTCAAGACTACCCCAGGGGAGACATCCCTGGTGACCTGGGGGGTTTGAGAAGGCTAAGGCAAGTAATCACAAGGAAATCCTTCCCCTCTCGCAGATCACTCAAATCAAAGGTTTATTTATGTCTTACAAAGATGACGCAAATAGATAATATTGTGTACCTGCCCAGAACAAGACAACAAGGCAAACGGGGGTCACTTTCCAAGTACCAAATGATTGTTATTTGTTAGTGCTTTATAAGATAATAAACCTTCATAAAGTAAGCTAGCTGATATGAACTTGCAGCAATGCAACAGTTCATAACAGCAATTAATATTTTATAACAGCCACAATATTTATGCCTTGAAATTGCTTGGAAAAAACAAGAAAAAGTAACTTTGACTAGCAAATTAATAATTAATTGTCACAAGCAAAGTTGGCAATGTTTAACTAGCTTTTAATATCACTTTTGCGGAGAATTTGCTGCAGTTAGATGGTTGTAGCAATCTTTTGCAACAGCAGCACATTCTAATGGTCAAAAGTGCAAGAAAACACCATACAAAGTTAGCACTTACCTAGCAGATTGACTAGCAATTATCACAATTGAGTTTTGAATGGGTTAAATGCAAGTTATGTAGGCAAATGTATCAAATCAATATATGTTTGTATGGCTGTAGCAATGTTTTGCTACAACAACAAATTAGCTTGGGAGTTAGTCTAGTTTAGGGTTAGCAAATGTTAGTAAAAGCTTCAAGGATAAAAGTATGAGTGTTTGTTTGATCAATCAACACTTGTAGATGGTAGTCTATTGCCTTTCTAGGGTAAATGGAGTCACTAATGGCAGTAGCAAATTTTAGAAGAAATATAGCAATGAAAATGATATGTCAAAGGGATGGAGAGGACTAAAAAGGTGTTGGTATCCCAAGGCCACAAAAATCCACCTCCAAGAGATAATTGCTAGAAAGTAACAAAGGATAGGCCCTAGCGATTTCTCCTTTCCTTGAGCAAATTGTAATAAAATATGCAATTGGGCATGGAAGTAGGGTTACTAGAGTGTTACAATGGTAGGGCTCTAGTATCTACTTCAATATAGGTGTCTTTCAAGAAATTTTAACACATGGAAGACTGTAGGGAAAAAGATAATAACATATGTCTTTCCCCTAGGGTTTCAAGCAAGCAATTTCATAATCTTAGACATGAAAAAAGTAATATTAACCATCAGCATTCATTTACAATAAAGAAATGCAGATTTTCCACTTACTTCACCAAGAATAATCAAGCAAAAACCCTAGTTGAAGATCCTCCACATGAAAATTGCTGAATTACACCAATAAATGCCTCCTCCAAGAAGTGTGCACCACTAATTTCAGCCAAGAAACCTTAAAGAAGGCCGAATTTCAGACCACCACTTGTGTGATGAGAGAATGATGAAAACATGCAAGAGTTTTATCTCTTACTTATACAATATCAATGACCTTTAATTATATTTTAGGTCATAAAAGGCCGACATGGCCAGTTTACATCAAAAATCCAGTTTTTACATAAAATCAATAATCAAAACCCTAATTTCACTTTAGGGATGACGTCATGTCCCTCTAGGGTGACGTTAGACCCCTAGCTTGGAACGCTAAGCCTCAAATGAAAACATTGGGCCTCCAGAGGCCCCAAATGTTGCCACACATACCAACTAGCACCAAACCGCCATCATAAATGCAAACCCTAACTGGATGACGTCAAGGGTCAGCATGGTGACGTCAGGGGCCTTCAAGGGCCAATGTCATGGTGGAAGGGCAAGACCCCCACTGGGTCTAGGCCTGCCAGGGTGTCTCAGGGAAAACGTCCTTTCTTCCTAGTGCCATCTTCTGGTGTCTCTCTGCCCCTGGTTGGGGTCACAGCATCCATCTGGTGGACTTTTAGCCCCATGGAGGTTCAAGCTAATCATCTCCCCATATGTACTTGTCCACCGATCATGGTCCTGCAGCAATAACAAGTACGCCCTCCATGAGCTCATAAGTCACAGGGATCATAGCTATGTCAATCACATATAATAATCAAATTACCCAAACATGTGCATCAAACCCCCCTTTACCAAGAAAAATGCTCAAAGACGTTATGCAGTTTAACAAGTTAGGTTTGGAGAGGGTCTCAGGACGTCCTATTGGGCCAATCTTCTCAAGTTTAGGATGTTTCCCAGGTGAAGACCAATCTAGATCATGTAAGTGAACATTTTCAGGTCCTATCAAGCTTGGCAACTGGGTCTGTCTTTGACCACAGTTTGGCTCTAAGTTTCAACTGTTATGTAAAGTGTTTGTTGTTGTTTTAAGACAGCGAACAGTCCAAGAACTTCTTGCTGATTTGTTATGGTTGTATTTGCAATTTTAGGTGCTCTAGCATGTAGTTTTAGTAACCAGAAGTTAGCACATGCATACTAAAATAAATACAACACACCTAAAGATATTTACAGCTGAAAATAAGCAGATCTAAAAGACTAACACATGCATTTTTGTACACAGGTATTTTTGGTCAACATGACCCTAGATAAAACCCCCTCGAAGAAAACCAGTTTGGAATATATGTCTATATATGAGGAAAGCAGAAGGTGGAATACAGCTAGTACAAAATATAAATGAACCCGATACAATAGCAGCCAAATCCGAGTGAAACACAAGTCCAAAACCTCCAGGTGCACCCTAGGAAAGTGCGCCCCACATACAAGCTCAAGAATCCACTGAAACTGCTCCAGAAGCTAACTGTGAGCTCAGATCTAAAAACCCCTCCACAGGAATGAACCTCTGTTGGATGGCCTCCCTCTGAAACTGATCTCACTACAATCTAATGGCTAGAAGTCCTCCCCACAAATGATGCACCCTCATAAGCAAGTGCGCCCTCCACAGAAGTGAAACCTCCCCACTAAATAAACCAAGCTAGATGTTGAATGCCTCCCTCCATGAAAGCAAGCGCCCAAGCTCAAGCAACCTCATGCAACAAACCTCATCTCCATCCTCCAAGTCTTCCTCTCACAATGAGCAAATGAAGAATGAATGCCTCCTTCACCCTTTCCACCCCTCTTGAACCTCCAAAAGGAAACCTAAGATATCAATGGTGGAGATCATCCCATCTCCCATCTAATCAATGGTTGACATCTCCCCAAAAGTATCTAAGTCAATAACCCACTTTGGGTTAAGTTTCCTAAGTTCACTTTATGTCTCTAATTCACCCACATTGTGAATTAATAGTCATTTTAGGCATAAATGACTAAATTTAACTTTTGACTTAAAACTCCTAAGTCAAAGTGAAATTAGATAAAAGTACAAGGCACAAAGTGTATAGTCCATCCCACATGTGCTAAGGAGTGCACAAACACATGGGGAACACCTCCCAAGATACAAAAATCAACAGTAAGTGTATGAAATGGTGTAGGGGGAATGTTTGTGCAAAGGGTGCAGTAATAACAGGGAAATGTAGGTCTTTCCTGTGTGTAATGTCCCTTTCCAAATAGGAGCTCCAAAGAGGAGGCTTAATGGTCTAAACCGCTCCGTTAGACTATAGCCAGGGCCAGAAAGGGGTAAACAAGGTTACTAGAGGTCACTCCAGTCAAAGGTGTTATATTCGGAAAGTGACATTGAGCTAAAAGTGGCTGAAAGCGCTTTTAAGCCAATTTGAGCTAAAAATAGTACAGACGAGCTAAAATTAGAAGTCAACAGCGAATTAGGGTTTTGGGCAGCTATAAGAGAAGGTTCAGTGACCTAACTCATCATTCTGTAGATTTTGACTTGTCATTGAGGAGAGAGGCGCATCTCAGGAGAGATAGTTCAGTGGATTCCAGGAGGAAGACACCAGTTGGTTGATTTCGGTCTTGAGAGACACACCCTAGTCATCGGGAAGATCACACAGGCTTCCATCATTCTTCAGCAGTAGTTACACAAGTTCCAGCAGTAAGGGTGCACTTATTTAGGGTGAGGGCACAGCTTCTGAGGAGCTTCAGTGGATCTACTTGTCCCATCCAGGGAGAATTCAAAGATTCCCCTCCGACCCAGTTAAGAGAAAGGAAAGGCACATCTTTTGCCTAGTTCCTCGTCAAATTCCAACAGAGGAATCATCTAGGGCACATTTTCCAGACATTGGGAGTGCGACACTTTGGGCGGACACATTCAGGGTTCCCGAGCGATCATCAGATCAGATCCAGGGAAACCCTTCCGACCCATTTCACAATAGGCTAAGGCGATCAGTTTGAGACACATCTCAGCCGATTCCGACGGTGGAGCACAGTTTTCCAGTGATAGAGGGGTGCATTCTCCTACAGGGATCCATCCAGGGTCTAGACACACCATCAAAGGGGTCGGCCAGTCACCAGGACTGAGAGGTAGAGTAGGGCGCCCCATTTGGGACAGTTTCCAGGCCATTCCGAGAGGTTTAGCCACAAGGGCGAACTTTTCGGACTTGCAGCAGTTACCGTGCGAGTTGCCATAGTTCCAGCTCATCCATTGATTCCGCAATGCTCATCTATTATCAGGTATTATCATTTAGTTTTCTTATTGTATTCTAGCTAAGATCCTTCTATCATTTGATCTAGCCGAGTAATTCTTTTTTGTTCAGCCGCTTTCGGCATCTTCCCTTGTGCTAGCCGTGCTTTTTAAGAGTTAAGAAGGAGACGTCCCAGGCCTAGGTTATCTACACCTAGGGTCGTCCTTCTTCTAGGGTTTGGTGATTGGGCCTTGCCATTGCAACACTCTCCCTCACCTCACTCTCTTGTCTTGACTTATCTTTTATGCTAGCCGTTTTGCCAAGTTTAACCTAAGGAAGGAGGAAAGAGCACGAGGCCTTGCTTAAGAAACACCGAAGTGAGCCTCTTTCCCCTAGGGTTTTGATTCTGGGGCCCTGCCATTGCAGCACTTCAAAACCCTTCCCTCTAGTCCTTAGCCTATTCCCTTCAACCTTTGTGCCCTCTCTTAAATTGACTCCATTTACCCTTAGGCACTGATCTTAGGTCCCCAACGTTGAAGTGATAGTGGTCAAACAACTCTTAAAACTTTTATAAATTTGAAACCCTAACTAAATACTAACACTAATAAGGTCGGCGTCACACTTGGTTATTCCATCTTGACGCAGCATTTTCTGTTGATAAGCAATTAGATGGTGTTTTAAAGCATTTATTGAGTAAGGGATTGATTAAATACATTGTTGACTACATCATCTCAATATTTATTGATGAATTGATATTATTCCACTGCTATATTGATCAACATTGATCTCGTCAATATCTATTGTCATAATTGCTAATATATTGATATCAGATAGTTATATGAAGTACTAACCCATTGAATTATAGCCTGCATATATTGTTTTTGTTGTTGCTTTGTTCCAGGCAGGTGTTCTCATTTGGGACTACGCCTCATTATTGGTTGTTTAGCCAAACTATCTGATCTTGGTGGTAACCTGTGAGGAGGGACTTTTACTTTGACCTTTATACCTTGGCCTCTTCAAAACCCCAGGTTACCGGGGACGTCTCCCCTGGGCCTAACCTCCCTAAAGAGAAAGAACCTCCCCATTGAGGTGA
>SNQJ01S0015716.1:84575-105911 GCA_010110895.2 Picea sitchensis | reverse complement strand
TTTTCTCCCAGTAAGTTTCCCACCAATGTTTGACATGAGGGAGAGATTTAAGGAGTGCGAAGGTGATCTTTTCTTTTTCGGTAAAATTGCAAACAAAGAAATAACCTTCTAGTAGAGTCAACAATTTTTCTAAGGCTTCTGCTTCTATCTGTCCTTCAAATATAGGAATATGAAAATTAACTTGTACCTTGAAAGGCGAGATGCCTCCAAAGTGGTCACTTGATGAAGATGTGCCTGATGTTATAAACAGGCATTGAAGGATGTGGGAAAAATTCTCCATCTTTTCGTCCCTCTGTCGCGTGAGAGCTTGCTCAAGCAACATATTGATAGGATTGTCTGCTCCGTCGTTTTTCTTTTCTTCCGCCATTGAGGGTTTCTTGGGTGTGCGAGAGTGATTGTCTTCAAGAGAGACAAGCTCGAGACCCAACTTGCTATACTCAGACCTCGTCGGGGACATGCACTGAAAAAATGATCAAGAGAAGCCTGCTCTGATACCACTGATCCAAATTATTTTCGGCACGAAATGAGAGCAGAGATATAATAAAGAAATGCACAGAGATATCACGTATATCCAATTATATAACAAAAATATATCAGAGATACAACCATAAACACAGCGATACAACAATACATGATTTCTATTAATGAAATAAATGTACAGAGACTGTAAAAATACAGAGTGAAAGACTCGCTAGAATGGTGGCATCTTATCTCTAAGAAGAGATGTGACGACTACTCTCATTCACAAGAAGATGATTACAGTGAGGCTCTAAAGGCCTTTTTACAATAGACAGGAATGTAAAAAACCCTATACATCTAAAAACCTAACCCTAGGAGATGAAGCGCCAAAAGTCATGTGGGCCCCGTTTGGGTAAGTTAGTACATCAACTTCCCGGGGTTGTAACTTTTGCATACAATCTCCATTTTAGGCGTATAATAGCTCGTTGCAAAGGTATCGTCGAGGAGATTCATTTTTGGGGCTCAATCATGCCTTTGGCTATCATTGAGAACCTCTATAATGAAAAACCTTCGTTTGGGCCCTCAAAATGGCCCTGGAAGTTAAAACCTGCTAAAAATAGTAAATTGCCAAAATTGTCAGAAAACTATTTTGAGCCAGTTGGAAAAGGTGGGTGGCCATTGATATCCACCTGGATCAATTCATATGGGATATGATACCATGTTCCACAAAACAAGGTATTTCCACATAGGTTGAACACCTTAAGCAATTTCTCACACAAACAAAACAAAGATTAGTACACCAGTGTCGTTAGTATCGAGAATAATTTGAATCATTGAATCACTTTTTGTCTAGAACATATCGTGATTGTCGGATTACATAACTACTAATACATACTAAAAAAACACGCTTTACCTAAAAGCACATTAAACCAAGTTGATCTTAACTAATTCCTAAACGTTTAAATATCCTAACATATTGAAATGTATGTGTAGTATCATTAATTTTTTATTTGACATTGTGTAATAAGTGGTCGCATTTGAAACTTCATAAACAAATTTTACTCAATATTAATCTATAGATTTTAAGTAAGTTGATTATGATATTTGTTAATTTCTATTTATATCAATTTAATTTAACGAATCTATAAAAAAAACCAAAGAATTAATTGGTATACTTTAAAATTTATTTTCCTTTTCTTTAAATTTTTATTTATTTATTTATATTATAAAAATAATAAACATTATTATTATCAAATAAATTTTTAACCCATACAAATTTTAATTTATTATTTTTATACAAAATGATATTTTTAAATAATTTCAAATTTATTTTATATTTTATATATTAACATTAAAATAATTTTCTTAACAACAATTAAGCTCACCTCCCTAAAGAAGTAAAAGAGTTTGAATAAAACATTTTTCCTTATATAATACGGATTATTAAACCAACATAGAACCTTTATTATTATTGATGTTATGATTTTTGTTGTAGTTATATTTTAATTTGCTTAGCAACAATTAATCTCACCTCCCTAAGAAGTAAAAGACTTTGAATAAAACATTTGTCATTGTATAATATATATTATTATTATTAGACCAACATTTGTCCTTGTATAACATATATTATTAGACCAACATAGAACCTTTATTATTATTATTAACGTTATAATTTTTGTTGTATATATATATATGATTGTAATTTTTTAAATATATAATAATACAAAAAATATTGTGATTTAGGTTAAAGTGTTGTATGAATTTTTTTTTATTTGTGGGATAAAGGAGGATTTTCTTTATGGATAACTTGAGTGGGTTTAATGATTAAGAATATATATTTCCCCTTTAAAAACTCACATATTTGAATTCGAACAAAATAAAATATACAAAATAAATTTATTATCTCACAAAAAAAAAAAAAATCTGGTACATCAATTATATATACAAAAGGAACCTTTAATTTATATGAAAAAATTTATTTTCAAAAATAACCCTACCATTTCTATAAATATAATAAAACACTTAAAATATTATTTATTAATTTATTTTATAATATATTCTATTTATATGAATAGCATTGTCTCCCACTACCATATTTCAAGTAATTTTATAAATGAGAGGCTGAATGTGAAGCTACATCCTACTCAAAATAAAACTAGTATTTTTAAAGGTAAAGAGAGAGTTGATTGAGTTATGGTTGAGGTGGGACATTTATATATTAAAGTAATGTACCTAGCATTTTTAATGGAATGCATTTAAAAATAATTGGCTTAAGATAAATATAACAATCTTATCATGGTAGTGTTTGGGTGTGACATCGATGAAGAACACGAAGGCCGCACTAATAAGAAATGTCAAGTTTTTTGTGACTCAAGGTATTCTATAGAAAAGAGTGGGGAGAAGGAAAACACTAAAGTTAAAGTGATCAAATAAGTTGTCAAGATAACTAATAAACTAATGTCTTCATTATTAAGAACAAAGAATAAGGGGGCCATTTGGGGTATTTTATGAAAAAGAGTGAAGACAAGGAAACACTAAAGTGATACTAAGCAAAGAAGTTGTTATGATAAATTCTAAATGTCTTCATTATTAAGAACAAAGAATGATATGATGAGCCATTTTGGAATTTACAACCTTTAAGTGAAAGAATGATATGGGTTGTTTTGGTATTTATAATTTATAATTTTTAAGTCATTTTGGCATTACAATTTTAAAGAAAGTAACATGTTAATTTTATTAAGTATAATTTTAATTTTCCACACCTTATTTATAGTAATAAGTGAAATAGTTGTAAAGCAGCTAGTTTCTATTTAGTGAATTAATAATAATAATTGTAATAGGATAATTGAAATTTCAATGAAAAAAATATTTAAAATATCTACTGACTTCTAAAATATGGGTGGTTAGTAAGCTGAATTAATTGTTTTAATATTTTAATTTACATCTCAAAAAAATTTAAACTTTAATTTAGATCTTAAAAATTAATTATTTTTAAAATCTGAATTCTAACTCTATCATCCATTTAAATTTATCTTCATTCCCATTTATATTACACATTTCTTCAAATATTTAAATACTAAAAATGTTTTTGATGCGGATAAATGTTTGATAAATTATAAATAAAAATTGATTTTTATTGAGATCCATTAGTTGAACACATAGATTCCATATACTCCCCAACTCAAATAAAAGTTAAAGTCTGCATAATTCAAAGATACATGTGCTTAAATCCATTTTAAAAAACGCAATGAAGATAGTGAGGTTAGCTTTAGCTTATTGTTTATAAAAGTGATATTATAATAGTTTAAGAATGGGTTGGGAATAACCTATACTAAGGCCAAGGTCTATGTTTCAAATACACTTGTGATATTTCATATACACTCAATACAAAGATTCCATAAAATAAAACAACCATATGTCCTATTAAAAATATATTTTATACTAAATTTCATATGTTTTATCATCATCAAAATATAAATATCAGGGTCATCTTTTGTCTTTTCATCCTTAAACTTTATTAAGTCATTGCCAAATTGTCATGTATTAGAAATACGCATCATATATTTAAACAATGTTGCATTCTTTAAACAATCTACATAACATGCATCTCTAAAAGACTTCAATAATAAATTATTATTGATATAAACCTTTTATATATATATATATATATATATATATATATATATATATAATCCTTTTTCTCTGCACTATATAGAAAAACGATATCTTGTTGGGAAAATAGAAATGGATGAAGGTAACTATGGAAATGATTTTAAATGAAAGGCACCGTCTTCGTTCCTTCCTTCTTAATTCTCAATTTGTTAGTTGAGATGACGAACTTGTTATTCTAGACTGAGAGTTTAAATTGAGAATTCATATTGAATTTAAAATAATAAAAATATAAACAAGTGGGTAGCGTAAAACAACTTTCTCTTTATATATAAAGAATATTAAATATTTGCACTGTGTGACATGAAATGTGAGGTATTATAAACTAGGATTTTCTCAGAATAAATCAATGTGTTATCTTTCATTTTATTTTTGAATGGGAGATGTGTCTAGTATCATAAACTAATAATTTCTCAACGAATGGTAATGTACACTAAATCAATACAGGAAAATTCTTCCTTCGCTGAGGAAAAAAATTATATGTCAGGAAAAAAAGTTTATATTTCTTCTGCAGTTAATGTATAAAAAAACTATAATAAATATTAACGTTAAAAAACTATAATAAATATTAACGTTGGAGAATTCTGAGAATGCGGTAAATGTGAGCCTGTCCTTGCAGTGTGTGCATTGCAGACTACAATGTCAGTTGTCAGAGCACAAGTGTCAAAGCCAACCTCCAAATGAGCAAGTACAATAATAGAAATTTTTATTTTTTAAATTAATTTTTATTACTGAAAAATATGGGAAATAAATCCGCTTCCACCATGGGATTTATGTCCAATCAAAACGAACTTAACCAATCAAAAATTAAATAACATAAAACATAAAATTCAGAAAAATATTTTATTTATATAAAAAAAATCGAAATTAAAAAGAAAATAAATCAAGGTAGTCGGTTGTCCACTACATAATATTAGATTTTGTCTAAAAAAAAACCTAATAATATAATAAAACGAACCAAGCGAAAACTATAGTCCCTACTTTGGAAGGGACTAATAATAATAAAGATGAAGAAACTTCATCACTTCATTTTGGGGTTATTAACATTTTTAGGACAAAAATGTATAAACCCAATTTATATCATATCATTTATAACAATAAATAATAAATTATAAATATGAGAGTGTCATTACACATAAATACATGTATGTAAAGAATAGTTGACTCTCTATAACTCTTCACGACATGGTTGATGATAAGGTACTTGGCATGACAAGTTTCCTTGTAATTTTTACAAGGTCATATGGGAGTTCCTCAAGTCAAACCTTCTACAAGTTTATAATAAAGCTCTTAAGAACTAATCCTGGGGAGAAATCCTCAACTAAGGAAATATTAAGTTAAACCCTAAGGCATGAAATCCATAATTTTGTAGCTTATAAATTTTCTAAACACTTATTACAAGAATTTGACCAAGGTGCTTTCCCTATGCATCGAGCATATTTTACTAAAAATAATTTGTCCAAAACAAAAAATGTTTATTCGTGGGTGATACATTATGTATAATTTCATCGCAATCTACGAAGGCATGGAATGGGCATATTCTACCTACATCAATTCCTTATTTGTCAAAAATGAGCTTGAGAAAGCCTATGACCAGGGGGAGTGGCCTTTTATTATGGTGATGCTTAAATATCTCGGTTTTGGTCCCACCTTCAACAACAACTTCCAAACCCATTTTGCAAATTCCTTGGCTAGCCTATGCATTAAGAGAAGTAAATTGGAAGCATTTGGGATCTTTTGGTTAATAAGGAATGGTTTCCCCTTGGCCCCAACCCTATATGTCTTAATTGTTGAAGCCTTAAGGTATTTATTGTATCAAAAATTTGATGCAGGGATAATTCATGGTATACAATATCAATTGTTCCTAATGTTTGCATTAAGTTAGGTGGTATTCTTAGTTTTTGTATGGTTGTGAACACCCCTTTAAATTGTAATATTGTCCTTGGGCATGACTATGTGTGTGGAAGTAAATTTGTTATGTCTTATGTCTTTTCTGTGATACAACTTTCACAGGAAGGAAGCATTATAACTATTGATTATCTCTCATATTATATCCCTCCACCACATATAACCCATAGAAATATCTTGCCTTTAGTGGCTCATTTGTAGTCTATCCTTACTATTTGGTTGGATAAATATTCTTCGCAACTATCTTGTGTGACCACTTCCACCATTTTCACAATCTCCACTCTCATCAAGTTTGAATATTTGGATCCTTTTAGCAACTTAGAATCAAAGATTGATATTGTAACTTCACATTTGGGTGTCATCGATCCACTCTCTCCCCCCATATATGAATGTTCTCTTCCCTCTTCTATCATAAACTTCCATGATGATAAATAATTCTCAGACACCATGACTTCTTTCTATGGTCCATGTGATGAATCCATGTTGGTTCTCCAATTTACTTCCTACCTGGGCCTAACTAATCCATCAACATTCCCTTAGACTCTATCTCCTTTGGAATTGTCTTTGATTTCTCTATAATAGTACCACTTCTTGCACTTGATTAGGAGACCTTGGACCACTTTTCCAAATTGAAGACCATTGAATATTACACCACACAAAATGTTTCCAAATATATTGAGGTTACAAACACTTCCAAAATTTTTGTAGCTCATGATGAATCTAACACAACTTTCCATATTTTATTTCATGGATACACGACTTTGAACAATATATTCTGATTCTTGAAAATGCATGTAATAAATTTACATATTTTCATGAAGGAGGATCAACATAATTTTATAATTTTTCCAATTGACCATAAGAGGTAATAAGGGGTTGGCATGTTCCTTGTAATCTCATGAATATCCCTTGGAAAAAATATTTATATTTAAATTCCTCAATAGTTGGCCTTGTGAAAGGGCCTATTAAAGTCTTGATTTCTTCCAAAGTTCTTAAATTATTAGGAAATCCACTAAACCTGAAGATTTTTTTTTTTAAATTCTTTGAATGGATAGTGGAATTAAGCCTCCACATCCATCTCTTCAAAATCCATCTCCTTCACCCTACATTCCCTCTCTATAGATTTACACTTTGTACTATTGCATCTATCTCCATCAAAAAAAATTCATTCCTCCCCTAGCCCCACATTCCCACACTTTTCTTTCCTAATGTGGGTGGAGGATGCGATTTAATCCTCCTTTATATTTCATATGTAGCCTTTGTCCCATGCTCCATTCCATCCATACTTTTTGCTCTCATCTCTACCTATCAACATAAAAAATGATTGAAAGCCAAGCTTACTTTTGGAAACGAATGAACATATCCTTGTTTTGGTTCATAATCAAACACAAGGGAAGAATATGTGCATCTTCTAGTGTTCCTTATTAGAAAAATAGAATATCCAGAGCATAAATAATAGAAAATATGAATATTTAGAGCAACAGTGACAAATTATGGCAGTAATAGGAAATTGTAGGAGAACCAAAATACCACAATTAGAAATACCTTTGTTGATGAAAGAAATGTTCACTTGCCTCTTTGAGGGGGGGGAATGTAGCTGCATAGAGTTCAAATTACAATATTATTCACAATATATCCCATCACATTAATTCTTCTTCTTTATATAGTTTCTATCTAACCTCATAGGAACTTTCTAGTAGGTGAAACCTTCTAGTAAGCCTTCTTACAATTATTGCTTTCACACTATATTTACTACATGGGCCTTATTTAATAGAGATGGTATCAATACATAGAAACTTATCTATCTACTTAAGGGGGTTAGTATACAACCCTAACAATATCTCCTCCTTATAAAGAAACATTGTCCTCAACAATGGATATGAAGACATTGTTGAAGGATCTCTGCTTGTTCCCATGTGGTAACCTCAGGCTATGTATCCTTCCATTGTATTAGGGTATCTTGTATAAGGTGTTGGTGGAGATGTCACTCTCCTTTGTCAAGGATGGGCTCGAGATTCAACCAAATGGAAACTTCTTCATCCAATTATGGAAGGCTAGTTTCGATATGGAAATTAGATCTAACCACTTTCTTTAAGTAGGAGACATGAAATATTAGATGAATTTTAGAGTGGATAGGAAGCTCCAATTAGTAAGTCACTAGCCCAAGACATTTGAGGACCTTATAAGGGCCATGAAACTTGGGAAAAAGATTTAGGTGGTAATTTTCTTTAAGTGAGGTCTACTTATAAGGCTGCACATGGAGGAACACTTGATCCCCTTCATTAAAAAGACATTTGAAATGATGTTGATCAACCTAATACCACATCTAGTTTTGATCCATGACTAGACTATCCTTGAGAGTGCAAAGAATGTTGGGTCAAGTGATCCAAAATGGATCTAGGAAGGCATAAAAATAAAATTTCTTGGAATCAGATGAAACCAACACCATTGCATCAAGTTCATCACGTCAAATTCAACCATATTTTTTTTCTTCAGAAAATGGACACTGTATGCGAAAGTTATTGCATTATGATCGTTTTCCCAAATAGGAAAAAAAGTCAAATGGTCAAAGTCAACCTTTCATACAGCTGATGTCATCATGACATGATGATGATGCCATTAGGGACATGTGGTAGCATGAGCAGGTGACACAAAACATTCAACTAGTCAAAGTCAACAGATTGTACTACTGACATCAGCAGTACATCATGGTGACGACAACATGAACACATGGCATCAGGAGGAGGTGACACGTGTCACTTATTTTTGGAATTTTCAGGGGCTTATGTGGACCAATCCAAAATTGACATGTGGCATTGTATGGATGCAACACGTGGAACTATATGGACGTTGACGTGGCCCAATGAGAGGCTAACATGTGGTAGTACGGATGAGAGGTGGAAGTATGGATGTTGAAGTGGCATGGTGACATGGATGTATGGATGTGGACGTGGTAGGTAACTGGGTTGTACGGATGATTATGTGGCAAGATTAGGGTATGGCACATGGTTGTATGACACTTACATGGCAGGCTAACATGACGGTGACGTGGTGTTGATTGTGCATTGATTGGACTGTACAGTCCAATCACATGGTGACAAATGGCCCAATCAGAGGGTGCCATGTGGCACCCCATATTTGGCCAATGTTGGATATACCAAAATTGTGTTACCTTTGCGGGAATCGAACACCCAACCTACACCTACACAAAGTCTTCGTAACCACCGACGGACCTGTCGGAATACACATTAGGGATTAATCCATATGCGACACAGTTTGGTTTTATTGTGATTTGGGCTGGGAATTTTTGGATAAGCACCGGTCAGTGGGGGCTAGCCCGACCGATTAAGGGCTATAGACTAGGATCCAAAACAATAAGGTGGGGCACATGGAGAGTTTAAGGCTCGGACGCATGGATCCATGTGACCTAGCATCAAATGTTTAGGGGTTGGATCGGAGGGTCAGAGGCCAGTGCCCAGCCCTCGACCATATGGAAGCGCCCATATGACCAAGGGCCTAGAAGAAAGAGGCTGCACCCAATATTTGGCAATGTTTTGGTTTTTAAACTATAATATATGATTTTTAATGATTTTTTACGTTGATTTGGGTGGATTTTGCCCATTTTTTAGGATCTGGAGCCCTTTTTTAGGCCAAATCTTGGGAGGAAGTTGGGATAGGATCCCCAACTCAATATATATATAATTCATAGGTTTTTGAAAGTCCGGGAGGTTCAAATTAGCAGAATGATGATGATTTTGTGAAGCTTGAAGCCATTTTTATCCAGGGAAGCCATTGAGGAAGTGAACTTTGGAGGCCAATTTCGGGAGCTACGCTCAACCTTTTTTAGTGCCGTCAATTGTGTTGGATTCTTGAGGTTGATTAGAAAACAACCAAACCAAGTTTTAATCCTTTTTATGCATTTATTATCCACTTTTGAATCATTTAATATAAATAAGAAATCCTCCCCCACTGAGACAAATGCCAAGAGACATAGGCAACTTTGTCGAACTTTGTTAACAACCTTGTTGTAATGGTTTGTTGTTATTTATGATTAATTTCTTATATGTATTATTTATGATGTCTGCAATATTCTTTCATTAATATCTTCGTCTTTTATTAATTCCTAAGTGGTAATTGAACACATGCTTAAAACTCAACCAAGTCTTTAAAAGATAATTTTTGGATCAAGTGGTATCAAGGCAGGTTGCCAGTTGGTTGTTTGAGTTTGCATAATTACCAGGGAAAAGATAAGTTGTGGTGAAGGTGAGATTGTAGAAGGATATCTTGAGATTGGATCAATAAATATGACTTCTCAAAGTGAGGAGATGGCATTGGAAGAAGGAATGTCTCAGAATGAGATCGTGCTTCAAAAGACTTTCTTTGCCATGTTTGAGATGGTAAAAGTATTATAGGATGATTACTTGGAATGGAAGAGGAATTTTCGACCGGAATCATCAAAAAAAGACAAAAGTGAAGAAGGAGGGGATCCTCCTAAACCTCCTCCTTCACCTCCTTAATCTCCATCATCATCTTCTTCTTCTTCAAGTACAAGTTCACATACTACTTCTACAAGAAATCATTCCCATAAACATAAACATGATATGCCATTACTTAATCTTGATGTGAAATTTGAATTACCAATGTATGATGGTGAGGTCAATGATGAGAGGCTTGATAAATGGTTCAAAAAGATGGAAGTTTATTGCAGTGTGCAACAAATCAAAGATAAAGAAAAACAAATCAAATTGGGATCGCTTTGTCTTGCAGGCACAACACTCATCTGGTGGTAGAGTAAGTTGCAACATGGTACACAACAAGTTGGTAATGTATTTCCATCATGTCAATATATTTTTTTTGCACTTAGAAAGCAATTTTATGCTTTGGGTTATAAGGAAAAGGCTTTAATTGGATGGAAAAGTATTAAACTAAGAAAGGGACAAACGTTGCAAGATTACATAGATGAATTTCATAAGATGGGATTAATGTTAAATATTCCATCACATACACAAGAAACTCTTATGAAGTATATAGGAGGTTTACCTGCACATATTCATAACATTGTATTTATGTTTGGACCTTCTAATCTTGATGAAGTTTCTATTCAAGCAACTTATATTGAAGCAAGGAAAACAAGAGTTGGTGTATCAGGGGAATCGTCTTCAAGGAGAGAAGACAAAATAAAGGGGAATGGAAAGAAAAAAAATCCAATGAAAATGAAGGAAGGGAAGCTCTCTTGCAAGCATCGTAAGAAAGAATGGCATGATGATTACCATTGCTGGAAATTGCACCCAGAGAAGAGACCGAAATTGTACAAAGAAAGGAAAGGGAGACAAACAATTGCAATAAAAACACGACCAATAAACTTGGGATATTATTCAGGTGATGAGAATGAAATCACAATAGTTGGTTTGATAGGTAAAATTGGTGATGGATATGATTCTAGAAGTAAATTGTTTCATATAAGGGCCATAATGAAACATACTAAGATCAACACATTGATAGATAGTGGATCTCAATCTAACTTGATTTTAGAGGAAGTGGCTAAACAATTGGGATTGACAACTAAGCTACATCATAAACCTTACTCACTTAAATGGATAAGCTACAATCATAAATTGCACATAACAAAGCAATGCACTTTAAAGTTTGCAATTTCATCAAACTTTATGGGTGAGGTAACATGTGATGCGGTACCACTAAATGAATGTGGAATGATCTTAGGAAACCCTTATTTGTATGATTGCAAAGCAATATTCTAAAGGGAACATAATCAATATCACTTAACTAGAGAAGGCAATGAATATGTTGTACATACTCATCACTTAAAATCAAATCAATCTCTTCAAACAATGGAAAAATTAAGGAAGGCAGCTTATGAAAGAAACACACCTATAATTGTGCCAAGTAAAGAATTTTATCTTAAGCATGAACATGAGATGGTTGTAGAATGGAAATTAAATTAATAAGATAATGTCGTGCAAGCACATCAAACATATTAGTTCATTTGAAATCATATTTTTGATGTTATCGTTGCTAATGTTTTCAACATGGATGGTAGTGGCTTCAGTAAGATGTGAACGAGTTCAAGTGGATAACAATATGCTTTCAGTTGTCATGGTTGTTTTGAAATTGATTATGATGTGACAAGTGCACAGGACATAGTTTAAAGACAAAGGACAAGTGGGGTGGCCTATCCCACACTTGATATCTGGTTAATACCCTTTTAGACGAATAAAAGGTCTTAGTGCATAGGCATGATCCAAAATGGATCTACGAAGGCCTAAAAATAAAAGTTCTTAGAATCATATGAAATCAGTGCCATTGCATCGGGCTCGTTGTACTGATTCTGACCATATATTTATTTTCTGAAAATGGACACCGTATGCAAAAGTTATCGCATTCTAATCGATTTCCCAGACAGACAAAAAAGTCAACTAATCAAAGTCAATAGGTCGTACTATTGACGTCAGTAGTACATCATGATGAAGTCAGTAGGGACACGTAGCAGCATGAGGAGGTGACAAATGTCACTAATTTTTGTCATTTTTAGGGGATTATGTGTAACAATAAAAAATTTGACATGTGGCACTGTATGGACATTGACGTGGCATTGTATGGACATTGACGTGGCCCAATGAAAGGTCAACATGTGGTAGTACAGATGAAAGGTGGAAGTACAGATGCTTCCATGAAAGGGTGACATGGTTGTATGGATGTTGACATGGAAACTAACTGGGTAGGTGACTTGGATGTACGGATGATGATGTGGCAGGCTCAAGGTATGACACGTGGTTGTATGGAAGTGATGTGGAAAGCTAACAAGACGGTGACGTGGTGTTGACTTTGCGCTCACTGTGTTGGTGGCTGGACTATACGGTACAAACAAAGGGCACCACATGGCACCTCGAATTTGGTCAATGTTGGCTAGACCAATTTTTTTTTACCTCTGTGGGAATCGAACACCCGACCTCCACCTACACAAACTCTTCGCAACCACCGATGGACCGATCAGACTACATATTAGGGCTTAGCCCATATGCGACACATTTTGGTTTTGTTTGGATTTGGGCTGGGATTTTTGAAATAAGCCCCGATCGATGGGGGATATCCCAACTGATCGGGGGCTATAGACCAGGAGCCAGGACCAGAAGGTGGGGTGCATGGAGAGTTTAAGGGTCGGACGCATGGAGCCATGTGACCTAGCACCAACTGTTTAGGGGTTGGAACAAAGGGTTAAGGGCCAACACCTAGCCCTCAACCATATGGTAGTGCCCATATGACCAGGGGCCTGGAAGAAAAGGATTGCACCCAATATTTGGCAAGTTTTAGGTTTTTAAACTATAATATATGATTTTTAATGATTGTTTATGCTGATTTGCGTGGATTTTGCCCATTTTTTAGGATCTGGAGCCCTTTTTGAGGTTAGATCTTGGGAGAAAGTTGGAATAGGATCTCCAACTCAATATATATATATAATTCAGAGGTTTTTTTACGGTCCAGGAGGTTCAGGTTAGCAGAATGATGATGAGTTTGTGAATCTTGAAGCCATTTTTATGCAGGGAAGCCATTGAGGAAGCGAACTTTGGAGGCCAATTCTGAGAGCTACGCTGAACCTTTTTCAATGTAATCAGTTATGTTGGATTATTGAGGTTGTGAAGAACACAACCAAACCAATTTTTAATACTTTTGATGCATTTATGATGTATGTTTGAAGCATTGAAGATAATTAAGAAATCCTCCCCCACTGAGACAAAGGCCTAGAGATGTAGGCAACCTTACCGAACTTTGTTAACAACCTTGTTTCTATGGTTTGATGTTATTTATTCTTACTTTATGATCTGCATTCTCTATGATGGATGAAATATTATTTCATTAATATATTCATCTTTTCTTAATTACTAAGTGCCAATTTAACACATTCTTAAAACTCAACCAAGTATTTAGAATATCATTTTTGGTTCATCAAGCTATACAGGTTTTTTCTACCACCTAAACCTTAGAGACTCATAATGAGTAAGATAGTATCGATGGGGAATTTTATCCATATATATCCTTAAAGGGAGTCATTCGAGTGGCACTATGATAAGTTTTATTATACTACCATTCAAATAGAGTTAACCAATGGACCCATTGGGATTGTCTCTCTAATGTAAATAACTACAAGTAATAGTCCAAGAAATTGTTCATAGCTTCAGTAGGACCATCAATGTGGGGGTGATATGTGGTGCTAATATTCAATTGAGTTCCATCGAGTTGAAACAAATCTTACCTAAAATTGTGAGTGAAGGTGGGGGCACAATCCATAACAATTGAGTGTGACATACCATGGAGTTTAAAGATATTATCCATGAATAGTTGAGTGATCATAGAGGCCTAAAAGCGGTATTGTAGAGAATAAAAATGAACATATTTGGAAAGGAAATCAACCAAAACCATGATTACATATATGTTCCCATATTTTGGTAACCCCATAATGAAGTCCATAAAATTTCATTCTACACAAATGGTGGAATGGGTAAACACAGTAGTTTTCTTGGAGGCTTCACTGTCTCTCCCTTGTGTCATTGGAAAATGTCACACTTTACCACAAAGGTGTGGACTCTCTTCTTCATTCCTTCTTCAAAAAATGAATGTTTGATTCTTTCATATGTTTTATGAAACCCTGAATGACCTACTATGGGAGAGGAATGTAGTTTAGATAACACTTGATGTAATACAAGGGATTACATAGGGGAATTTACTAGTAAAACACATACACATAATATATCGAAGAATGATACAATAATATATAAGCATGCATTCATAGAAGCATATAGAGGAGGAGATTAGTAGTAGAAACAACAATTTGTATTGTTTTATTATATAATATAAAACACCACTCTTCTCTCATATTACATCCATGATCACATATATTTATATAATGATTCAGTTGGAAAGTAGTTACAACTGATCCTAAATACCTTGGTTTGTCAATTTGACCAACTTGACTTACCTAGGCGACTTCCTTTCATAGTTGGCTGACAATTTACCTTAGTCGAATACTTTTCCTAGTCAACTTAGTCGACTAGGCTCTCTAACATCTCCCCCACCCTCAAATCCTTCTTCATATTGAAGAAGGGGGAGATTTGGAAAATTACAATAAATGACTAAGTGCCAAAATTTACAAAATAGTGTGTTCATGATGGTGTTTCTTGAGTGTTGCATGGTGGTGTTTCTTTAATTATCTCTATTGGAACTTCTTTTGTTTGAGCTAATTCTAATTGTCCTTCTAGAACTAATTGCAATGGTGGTTCTGGCTTATTGACCCATCCCTCGTCAAGATGTGCTTGGTTGAAAATATGGTGTCTAACACATGGTTTATTTTCATGCATGTTACACATTCAACCAAAAATTGTCTTTCATCTATCAAGGCCATATGATCTAGGTTCTTTCTCAAATATGGGGTGATTTTGTCTCCAATCATGTTATCAAGGTAACCTTCAAGCCATGAAATTGATACACCCAACTGATATAAGTAATCATTCTTTTTTCGATTGGGAGTGAGTATGACCTTGTCTCCCCTTTCACTTCCTACAAAGATCTTGTGTGGTTCGATCCCCACATTTGTGACTTTTGATGTCTTTTTCACCACAATGCATGGTGCAAATAGATTAATGTTCATTGGAATTGTGCACTCTCGAGGGAATTTTATCTTCGATTCTTCCTAAGTGGGGGGTTCTAACCCTCCATTTTCCAATGGTACTAATTGGTATTATCCAATGGAGCCAGTGCTTCCACTCACATTTCTTGTTAGGTGTTCCTTAACCGGCTCTAACCCTAATGCTTGTTTCTTTTCAACAATCTTATTTAGCTACGTCCCCCAGTGCAAGGGTTTCATTTGTGTTAAGACATATGAAGTAATTTCATGTAGACTATCATGCTAACTTCGATTATTGGAAAGGAAAAAGTAGTGGAACACATCTTTATTTTTACCCAGGGGAAGTTCTACAAATCAATAAATCTTTATGTATTCTCACTCAGTGAGGATGTTTTTTATACGGAGCTCTAAGAATACATGTTGGTTGTATTTGTAGGGATTTTCAACAAATCTTTGAGTTTTCCATATGTGTAGTAATTATGTAGACCACATGATGTGTCTATTATGTGTAATGAGTGTAGATTGAGTGGTCAAACTATTCTTCTTGCATTGGATATAATGATATTTGAATTGAATCTCTTGGTTGATGGTTGTTCGATTACAACCCATTATGGTTTCTTTTGATTATTGTTGTTGCATGTGTAAGTGACATTTTGATGGGTTATGGTATTAATTGATCAAATTGAGTGTGTCTCATCTAGTTGTTTTCTCCTTCCATTAAATATTTGTTTCTCAGTTACTTGATGTTAGTCGACTCATTTTTCCTAGTTGGATCACTCCTCTTGGTTGTCTTTCTCTCCTTGGTCAGCTCGTTCTCCTCGGTTGGCTCATGATCCTCGGTCATATCACTCTCTTCATTTGATTCACTCTCCTTGGTTGACTCACTTCTCTCAATTGAAATTCTTCCCTCAGTTGACTTGTTGTTGTTAGTCGATTTTTTCCCTAGTTCGTTTACTAGGTTCTTTTTTTGCTTCTTCGCTTGAGATTTTCCTGATATTTGTTGTCTTCTTCCTCCATTATTCCATGCGATGCTATCATTGATATGAGAAAACTGGTTGATATGGATTCTTTTCTTTGTCAAATTCCTCATGCTGTATGAGTTTCAATTGATCATTGTCCTTATGCTTTTCATAAATTTTTCTTTCCTTGTCCTAACCAACTTCCATGACCTTGGGAAATTTCAACTTATTACTAGTCCCATTTGGTTAAGGATTTGTAAAATAAATCTTGATTTATCCATAACCAATTGTCTTATTGAGTATTTATTTTAAGGATCTGACTACCACCAAGTGGTTTTCAAGAATATCCCCACCCATTGGCACCCCCAAGGGAGTTTTCACCAGTGGATTTTGTTTGTAATGGGTGGTGTTATCACTAAGTAAATTTCCAAGGATGAGGAAGCAACTCATAAAGGTAACCACATAACCAACTTAGAACTGAAACTAGCCTTTTAGTTCATTGAGGGATGTCTCTTGTCACTTGGTCTATAAATATGGATTTTCTTTGATGAATATTGGCTAATTTTTGAACAGATAAGGGGTTTTTTAAAGATTTGTTGGAAAGAAGTAAAGGAACCTGTTGGGCAATGGAGACAATTCTTTGAAGGAAAACGAAAACAGTGTCTGGTAAGTAGAATTGTCAAGGAAGGAAAGGCTAGGTAGGAAATGACCTTTCAGTTTTTAATTTGATGTTATAGAAAGGAAGAAAGAAGAAAACACATAACAATAATCAGAGCACCATTCAAGATGAATTCTAATGAGTTAAGAAATAAAATAGTGTTCAAATTGCTAGAATCTAAAGCATCATTTGAGATGAATTTCATACCATTTGATATCCAATTTAAACATATAATTATCAGTATATGAAAGATAAATAAATCTATAAGAACATACATGAAAGGTAAACAGACTTCAGGTCATCACCATTAGAATATTTGGTATGTAAAAGCTCCAGACATCTGCACTAGTATTTCATTCAAATTCATCAAATATGTACAATGATCAATAAAATTTGTCCTTTGTGCTTCTTCCAACACTTTTCACATTCAAAGTGCTCCAATATATAAGAAAACAAACTCCCTAAGCTAAAGAATTCGAATTTCTCTACTATTCTATAATTATGGATTTGATTACATCAAAAGAGAACAATTTGTAAACTACTTGCTCAAAATAGCAAAGTCACATTGACCATATTAATGCATGCAATATTCTTTAACAAAAAGGGATCTCCAACACATTTTCGAGTTTGAGGGTGTTATGATTCATCAGGGATAGTTGGAGACAAATATTGGAGTGATATGAGAACTAAAAAGGCTCCCTGTCAACTTTGCGTAGCGAGCTACCGAGACATGTTGTTAAACTGCAACCTACAATAATTGCGTAGCGAGATTTATATATCGTGTGGGTTTTCTTTAGAAAAATATATTTAGGAGGTGGTTGCAATACATCTACAGGTTCAAAATCACTTCTATATAATTTACCCATCATTTCCCAATGTATTTTAAAATCCTATGTACCTACAACACTTGCGTAGCGAGAGATCGCTACGCAAGTTCTATATAATGTAGTTTTCCAGTCAAAATAAAAAACTGATCATTTGTGTTTCTTAAAAAAGACAAATTGTGAAGATATGAAACTTATAACTTAGCTACCTTTGTTAGAAGGTCTAACTTCCCTCTATATTCATCNCCCACTTTCCTAAACAGTAGTGCATTCCTTCTCAGTTTTGACTAAACATTTGTGAGGGATGCACAATAATTTTTTATGGCTGGTCCACATTCCTTAAAGTGTGATTGAAACCTCATATATGGTGCTCGTTTACTCTCCCTGAGCTGAATGATTAGGTATTGAGCCTCCACGAGTTGCTTATTTATCGATTTGATGGTTTTCTCACCCTCTCCAAGTGAAGTATAAATCTTCTCAACTGGTGTAGGCTATCCATGTTCTAGTGTTTACTCTACAAGTTTTAAATCAAAGGTTATATTTCTAGTTGAGGATATTGTTAAGGGCCATATAGGTTTAATAAAACCCATAGTCTTAGGATCTTGCCTTCTTTCCTTCTCTTTAGAATCTTTTGGAAACTTTAGGATTGATTCCTTCTTTGACCTTATGGAATCTTGTGGATTTTGAATATCATAAATCCTCTCAACCGATTTTCTTTTCATTTCCCTAATATCATGAAAAATATGAACTATGAAATGTTGAGATTCCTTAAGTTGGTTTTGTAGTTCCTTGATTTCTTGGTCTTTCTCCTCTGGATGCACTTGATATTCATCCATTCCTTGAGATGAATAATCAATAGATTGTGTATGCAGGGAAGGTACATGAAATCTCTTGGAAAATGATCTTGTGATTGGGATACTGACTCCTTGGGTTTCCTCCACCTCATCAGAAAAATGTAGCCTTCTACCTTTATTTTTAGCTATATTTCTTGGTGAAGAATCATTAATCTCCTTACCTTTCCCCATGCCCTGTTCTGCAGACACTTTTTATTTCCCACTTGAGACTCTAGAGGCCACTTTCTCAGCAGATGAGGGGGTGTCTCCTTTGGGATCTAGGGAAATGACAGCTGAGGTAAAAAAAGAATCCTAGTGTCTGTTTTATTTCTTTAGTTCTTCCACTACGACCAAATTAACCAAGGAGAAATGAAATAAACTGGACTTAATTTGATCAACCCTAGTTTGTACCATGTCTTCCAGTTTTCCTAAAATTTTGTACATGCAGAAAGGTAAATTCAAGGGGTTCTTCCCTATGAAATGCATCATAATTCTTATGTGGTAAAGGTATGCCCTATAAAATATTCCCTCTTGAGTGAAATAGCATTGGACTACTCTTAATAACCTTTCATAATGCTCCAATATGCATTATCTTGGAATGTTGGTGCCAAACCTATGTTTTATGTACTTATGTTTCAGGAAATCAGTATAGAAAGATGGATCAAGAGACATACCTTTGAACTATTTCTCCCCCTGGAATGGAATTTCTATTGTAGTAGCCACTATGTCCTCTAATACCCGGAAGGTAATGTCAACAACTCTTGTCTTGACACCATTAAAATTAAGGGAGAACTCCTTTGTCGCCTGCTCATTATACCCTTGAATTTTCTCATAGAACCTCATGCAGCCAACCTACACAAATGAAACCCTAAATGTAGGATCTGATTTCACCAACTCCAAGCTCTGTGGCTCACACCTCAACATACTTCCTCCTTTGTTGTAATTTTTTTCCTTGAGTGACCATGCTGCAGATGTAGGCTAAAAACGAGATCGGTAAGGACAAAATGGTTCAAACACTAAAACTCAGACATGGAAATTTACATAGTGAATGATAGGTTAGGGTTTGTTCAAATGTTTCAATGGACTCAACAACATCATGAGAAAGTCTTTGGATTGAATGTATGTAGGCACAAACTATTTAACAAACACAAAACATGTTGGGCCCTTCATTTTTGGTTAGAAGTTGTGCAAGGATGACTACAGTCCCAATTTTGGTCAAACATGAGTTGCACAAGCCACAAAGAATATGGACAGTGGAGAAAGAAAAGAAACATAAAATAGTTGTGAAAAGGGACAATGCAACACCAGTGAGGAAAAATAAGTTATAACAGAACAAGAACAAGAATGTTGGAAGATTGGTTGTTGTCATTGGTTTTGGACCGCAAGATTGATGAAGGTATTTTCACATGAAGGACAATGCACATTCAGATACAACACCCATGGATGGATAGTATACATCACTTTGTTTCTATTGGTATGTGTCACATCACGCGGATCCTCATGGTTGAGGAGAAATGAATTTTTGAATATGACAAAGTGAATTGAAGAAGGAAGTACATGTAGGCCCTGAAGATAATTAGAGAAAAGAATTACAAAATAAGAAAGTGTCAGGTTGGACCTAATGTTAAAAGGACGTGCCATAAATGGTATAAATAAATATCATTATACATTCATTTGATACAAAATTTGAATTTCAGAGGAAATCAGAAGTAAAGAAGGTCGGATTTCAAGGGAGGATGAAGTCTTTTGGTGATGTGTTCTAAGGTATGTTATTTTCAGGCCATCTTACCATTTTTGCTATAATTTTTTTTCTAGAATGATTCAGATGGTAAAATTGGTATGGTATTGAGACAACATATTAAGGTACCTGTGGTAAAAGTTTCATCTCTTGATTTTCTATAATTATGGAGACACACTCTGTGGAAGATAGGGTTTTTGACTAGTCCTGAAGCTAGTCAATAAACAGGTGTTCCAGGTAAAATAATCATAACATCTTCATAGAGAATACAAATGAAGTGGGATGAATTTCATTAGAAAGAGTACATATGGTATCTTCTTTTTTGCGATTTTTAGAATCGGATGTTAAATATTGAGTGCGGGACATTCTGTACAATTTCAGTCTCCTGAATAAACTAGAATTGAACAAGGTCTACCATTCTCTCTATAACTTATTTTTGGGGAGTATTCAAGGAGTGAAACTTGGAGAAGTTTCAGAGAATAAATTGAGTAATATTATATATAGGATTAGAGTATTCCAAGAATTGAAGAATTGTAGAAATTGAAGAAGTCTTGGGAAGCATTATCAGGTTCTATGTGATGGTTGGTTGATGGTGATGATTTAATGTAAAGTTTTATTATCTCTCATATATTCTTAGGTGGAAGGAAGGGG
>SNQJ01S0015716.1:40549-73334 GCA_010110895.2 Picea sitchensis | reverse complement strand
AAGGTGGCGTATTTTTTCACCAACGGAATTGTATTCAACTGGTGCAGTTATTTACTAGAAGAACTCCTGGTGGCTTGCAAGGAATCACATGAGAAGGGTGGCACTTTCACCTATGAATACTTGTTGGTTTCGTTCGCAATGTTGAAGTGGACACCACCCGCAGGAAGACCGTTTTTGCCAGTAGATAAGGGGCAGTTGGAAAATATGTTTGAGCCTTGGCACTCAAGGTTAGACTCTGAGAATACTACCTTCAACAACATGACATTATCAAAATGGTACAACATGTTGCTGGACCCAACTCAGAGGTTGCGCATTATGTAGGAATTTCTCAACCTCAACACGCAGAACATTGCAGTCAGCAAGAATTGCCACCATACATTCGTATGGCCAAGGCATGCTAAGAGAAAATACTTCCACTCCCGTATGCTTCCATTTTACTTGGATGAGGAGGCCTTCGACAAAGAGGTCATGTCATGTCTCAGAGTAAAACACAACCCACACAAATCGGGGATGCACTACCTTTTGTCGGTGGAACTGATGAATAAAAGGAGTCAAGAAGCATGGGTAGGATCGATCTTAGGCTTGGAGGCATAGAAGAGCGAGGCCCCGATACTGATAGATTAAGAGGAGGAGGAAAAGACACAGCTACTAGAGCACATGAAGAGAACATTACCTATGTTCCCGAAACTTCCAGAGAAAGCCATGTTGACAGGTAAGGATGTCAATGAAATCCTCAACATTGCCTTTATCGGAGACCCAATGGCTAATAAACCTAGGACGAGGATCTCCCCAGTAAGGTTCTGAACCCACAACCCATATCATCCACCATTCCTTGTAGTCACTCAGCGGCTCAGCAACCCACATTATAGATATCCAGGATGACCATGAGACTGAAACCACTCCATCCACCACCATCATCACTGAACAACCTCCATCACCACCACAACCCCAGTAGCCACCTCAAGAAATCACCATCCCATCCTAAACCACTAACTCAGAACCCATGTAGTTTAACCCTCGAGAGATACCCGAGAAGATACTAGAACTCATTGGTCCAAACCCATAGCTACCCAAACAGAGGCTAGAAATCACTAGGCCAAACACTGAAGCCTAGAGCCAACAGATCATACCCTTTATGCCAATTTAGGACACTCCTTCTTCAACAAATATGCAAATGTACTGAAGCCGCAAGTCCTAAGTCCTCAATGCACTCCCTCAACAACTAAGGTTGAGAGTGCTATAAAAAAGAGTGCAACTCCAAAAGATGAGGTCCACAAAGAGGTAGAGATACCAGAGGTTCAGTAGGAACCTAATACGACATCAGGCCAGAGTGAAACATCGGTACAGGAACAAATGGAGATATTACTCCAAAACCCACAACAATGCATAGAGCTGATTTAGCTCTGCCTAACAAGAACAAAAGTACTAAATTTCATGCCATCAATACTAAGGTCGAGGCTTGTGCCAGGACCATCTATAGGAAAAGAGGATGTCGAGACACCTTAAGAGCATTCAATGACCATTGGAATCCCACTACATGTTCGAGTATCAAGGGAGGCCACCCCTTCTTCTGTTGACCTCACACAGTGGCCAGCAACATAATTAGTCGAGATGATCATAGCCTCAACTAATCAACTAGAGCAAAGGCTCCAATAGGTAGAAAGAAATGCATAATTTGCAAGGAAGGAAGCACTCCTTTCCCAAGCACACAAAACATAGGAGGAATATGCCAAGTTCTAAGAAGAACATAAATTGGAAAGAGTCCAGAAGAATCTTGTTGAAGCCTAGCCAGAGATAAGTAAGGAAACACCACAAATGCAAAAATCTAGTTCCACGGGAGAGCCTGACTATCAGATCAATATACTCCAGGGAGCATGGTCACAACTGGCCATTCACGTAGAAAAATTGGAAGAACATTTGTGGGAGAGCCAGCGGGAAGTAGAACAACAACTCTGGAAGCTGCAAGAGAAAATGGAGAAAGTAGTGCTAGAAGGAAACAATTCCAGAGCAACACAACACAAGTGCACATCTAAATGCACTAGGATATTTTTCAAAGTCAGCGACTTGATGGGAATTATTGCAAGGAAAAACTAAACTCTAGAGGATGTGTGTGCAAGAATACAATTTCTCAATGAATAAGTTGTGGTCACCATGGATTCGCTTAAGAAACAGGAGAAATTCAATCATATCTAGTAGGAAGACAACGAGCTAAATGCTCTATTTAAAGTGCAATTAGTAGCCAAGAAGGAGCTACGCGAATTTCAACCTGACATTCATACATTGTACATGTAGATGCATCAGCTAGATGCTATAGCCAATTCCAAATGGAACAGTCTGGTCGCATCCAAGCCTAAAAGATGAATTGTAGATGCGAATCATCAGTTTGTAGCTGAATCCTCACTCCTTTCCAGGAAGTGGTAGGATAAAATTGGGGGTTTCTAGGAATTTAGGAAGTGAGCCTTAGAGTTGGTCCCAGAGGAACAAAAGGAAAAATTGCAAGTAGAAGAGGAAAGCAAAGCGGAGATGGAGGACAAAGGAAAGAAACAGGCACTCCTAGAAGCCGTGAAAGAGACAAGGACTTGACTCGAGGGAGAGTCAAGGATTGTGGTTGGAGCCTATTGGGCCCTTCGTTTTTGGTTAGAAGTTTCACAAGGAGGACTATAGTCCCAATTTTGGTCAAACACGAGTTTCAAAAGACACAAATAATCTTTACAGTGGATCAAGCAAAGAAACAAAAACCGGTTGCGAAAAGGGACAGCGCAACACCAATAAGGCAATAAAAGTTACAACAGAACAAGAACAAGAAAGCGTGAAGAGTCTAAAGCCATAAGATCCCACTCAACCTATATGTATGAGATGCATATGATTGTAAAAGGGTTGGGTGTAGTTGTTTGGTTGTTGGCTTTGGTCATATATGGTATAGAGGGCACAGACATAAAGAAGGTTCTTTGATTGTAACTTGTATACACTTCTGGGGAAAATGGTAGATAGAGATTTGTTACATGAGTCCAGAGCCAGAAGCTTGTAACAAAGTCTCAATTTGTATTTGAAATCTTGTATCTGAGAAGCTCCTTTGATAATATATATGGAAGGACCTAAACTTTTGAAATATATTGTGTCATTCTATGTTTATTATTATGAATCACCTTTGTCCTTTACTTCTTTATGTCTGATAAGAACAATATGTTGTCTCTGTTTACAATTTCCATCGCAACTTGATTGTCTTTATTTCCAATATGAATGTGTTTAGATATGTTTTGTGGTTAGTCTTTCTTGTGCAAGGTTATGGTGAATCTTGAAGATTCACTTAAACAACCTAAGTATTCTTCGTTCCCTTCCCTATCTTCTTGTCTTGCTTGCGCTTCGGGTGAGACTTATTCTCTTTAGAGGAGAGAGAAATGCCAGTGCTCTAGACTACTCGATGTCTTTTATTGGTAACCTAAGAAGGACCCTGGTTTGATCAATTCTATGCCAACAAAACATACCTATTGAACCTTTTCACAACAAAATTTTGGAAGATTAAGGATGCGTAGCATGCAATTCTATGAGGATTTTGCATAGCAGACATACAGGTTTTGCATAGCGAGTGGAAAAATCAAATTTTTTGTAGACAAGAGACCTGATCAAAGGCAAAGATTTATTTTGCAAAGAAAATGGGAAGGAGAGACATGCATATTCCAAGCAAGAAATTGTTTGAAGTACGATTAGACCATTTTAGGGTGATATGGCAATTAGTGTAGTGCCAAGGAGTTTGCACAGCATGCTTTTGCAACATAGGTAATTTTTGCAGGCCCAGTACCACGAATGTTTGAAAAGACAACAAATATGCCATAAAAACTTTTGATGATTCTTTTTTTTTCATAATGTGTCATCATGTCCCATGACATCCCCACTAAATCATTCTACCTAGACTTAGACTTGACTCATTTTAGGACATGCCATTTTGATGATTCATAGCAATAATGATCCACATACTTTGAAACACCTCATGAGACACAAGTCCTTAGAAGACACACACAACCACAATGACTCAATTTGGAATGCATTGGTCTTCCCAAGAACAAGGCATGAATTTTCAAAATCTTGACAAACACTAACTCTACCCTGAAAATAATGATACCAATAGGTGGTACTTCTTGAGCCTAGCACAATTGACTACCTCATCTAAATAATTTCCTTGAATTGTTCTTAATTGCACCACTCTAGTTGTTCTTATGTATTCAATTATGTAAGGCCCTAACCATGTAGTTTATAAATTTATTTCCTTTAACCTTTTTGTCATACAAAAGTACTAAGTCACCATTTTTTATATCTTACTTTCTTAAGTGTTGATAATGCCATGATTTTTGGTGTTTCTTCTGCACTTCCTGGTGATAGAGTGTGGTCATTCGTTGTTCTTCAAGATTGTTTAGTTGATGAAGCATTTATTTCTTTGTCATACTAATATCATAATGTAATATTTACACTACCCTTTTTGCATTAATCCAAAAGTGAAGTGGAACAACAACTTGTTGTTCGTAGATGAGTTTGAAATTGGTTTGTCTAGTCATATACTTATAAATAAAGAAGTATGTTGATAGAACAACTGGTACTTTGTCATCCCAATTGTGTCAATCAACACAAAATATTTTTTTTAACCCATTTTGCAAAGTATTGTTTAATGATCTCACTACGTTGTTTTCATGGGGGTAATATGGCGTTGTCTTCATGTGGTTGATTAGGAACTCCTCCATCAATACGTTTATAGTACCATTGACACAATTTGTACCTTGATCACTTATCAATGTTATAGGGCATCCAAATATTGTGATGATGTTTTCATATATGAATTTTTATACCACTTTTCTTGTGCATGTGTCGAATGGCTATGCTTCTTCCCATTTGGTGAGATATTTGACTGCAATGATTATATATCTAGCTCCAATTCATTTTTATCTCTTAAAAAAAGGTCCAACAAAGTTAATAACCTATATTTCAAAAGGTAGGTTGGGATTGATTGAATTCATTGGCATATCATCTTTCCATAATGGTTGACCCATTCTTTAACACTTATCACATTTATTAATTTTGGCTCGAAAATATTTATGTAGTTTGGCCCACCAAAGTCATACTTATAAAATTTTCCTTGCAATGGTATCTGCATGAAAGTGTCCTCTTGCCGACTGAGCATTTTATTTTTTAGCTATGGAATCTCTCTAATGTTCCAAAGAACATCATCTCAATACATTGTTTGGGCCCAGTTTATAAATATATCTATTCATGAGTGTGAAGGGTGTAGCTTTCATTACTAAAATATTTCTTTTCCTTTCTAGTATATCCTTTGGAGTTTTTTCTTCTTGTAGAAACTATACAATTTGGTCCAACTCTTTTGGAGTCAAATCGACTTGAAATATATGTTCATCTCGAAGGTCATCGTCGATGCCAATCACTTTTGTGTTTCTACTCTTGAAAGATGTTCATGCCCAACATTATTTTTCCCTAGCCAAACCACTACTTCAAAATGAAATTCTTGAAATAATAGGAGCTGTAGAAACGACCTTGATGAATTATATTGTTTACTAAGTACTTTAGAGATTGATGGTCTATGTAAAATGTGAATGGATTATCCAATAAATAGTTCCTAAATTTTTGTAGGGTGAATATCATCCCAAGGCCTTCTCTTTCCATGGTCAAGTAATTCATTTCAACATTATTTATCTTATGACTGGTGTATGCATATGTATGGTTAGCTATGTTGTCACTTGGTTGGGAAGGACTGCACTGACTACTACATTGGATGCATCAACATGAGCATGGAAATTTTTCGACCAGTTAGGAAATCTTAGAATAGGGGATTCTACCAGTTTTCTTTTCAAAAGATCGAAGGATTCATTGTATTCCACACTCCATATGAATTTAGTGTTATTTTTTATTTTCAGTGTTTTATCAATGGGGAAGGTAATATCTGAATAACTCCTGATGAAATTATTGCAGTACCCAATATTCTCTAGAAATATCCTGATTTTATTTGGGTTGATGGGTGGTTTTAGGTCAAGGATGACTTTGATTTTTCCCATATCAACTTTAATACCATATTTGCAGGTGACATGACCAAGAATTATACCAATAGGTATTGCAAACATACTTTTATTAATGTTAAGATAAATATGTATTTGTCGACACCTTTCAAGAATCATCCTAAGCCATTGTATGTGATTTTTCAACAGAGTCTATATTATCCAATCATCGAAGCAAATGACCATTGTTTTATAGATATATATTTTTAAATCTTTAACTACAATATATGAACATATGACAGGTGCATTCTTTAGGACAAATGGAATTACTCTGTAGGTGAAAGATCCAAATTCCGATACGGAAGTTGTTTTCTCCTGATCTTCTTGTGCAATCAATACTTCATTATATCTTGAAAAATCCATCTATAAATGAGTAACATTTTTTCCTTACAATTTCATTTATTATCTTCTCTGCAAATGGTGTGGGTAATGGGTCAGTAAATATTAGTTTTTTAAATACCCAAAAGTCGACATAGATTTTGATTTTCTTCAGGTCATGCTTCTTAAATTGCACCACCATTGAGTTGGCCCATCCCAATTTTTCAATAGGTTATATGATTCCAGATACCAACATACCTTGGATCTCTTTTTGAATAATTTATTTATACTTGTGGGTCAATTTGTATGGTCTTTTATTTATGGAATTGGCTCCTAGTATCAAATCAACTTTCATTTCTCCCATTTCCTTAACCAACCCTTTCAAATATTTATATTCTCTAGCAAAGACATCTTGATATTCCTTTAGAAGGTCAACTATTTCCATGATCTTATTTTCAGTCCAGTAGTCACCAATGCAAGCCATTTTAGGTCGACTATCATTTGATATGTCGACTTCTGTCAAGTTGATTTCCACATCCATCCATTTTGGTGGTTTTGACTCATATGATTTGTGATCTCCTTGATGTACTTTGTTATAAGAAAGGGGGAATTCGAATTGATCTGGTGATTCCTAGTTTTCTTGCTTCAATACCTTTAGTACATATTTGACATGTTTGGTTACTTCTGAGTGATCCTTCCTCCATCTAAAAATTTTCTCTGGAAAACTTTCATTTTCCATGTCGATTTGACGTGTAGTCTAAATCCTTTGGTTATGACATGATATAAAATTACAACTTGAGGTCAACCCTATGTTGACATGTTTTTTGCATTTTTTTTGTGTTATTTTGGTGCTTGTTTCTCAATATAGTCTCCTATTTCTTTGACTACTTCATTCAAGTCGGTTTCTAAGGGGTTAAATGAAAAATATTTGATAAAATTTTCTCTGATATATTTCCAAGTGAATGTTTCATCATGTGCTTCTTCTATTTTGTACCATATATAAGGGAGATCATAAAACATATTGGGAAACATGTGAGTACATACTCTTTCATCTTTGTGCCAAATATTTCTACACTCTCTCTCATAGTCTTTGATATGGGTGAGAGGATCAAATCCTAGATTGAACTTAGGTTGTTTGCTACAAAAGATAATTTCTTTCCACTAAAACCTTCCATGAAATATGTGGTCAAAATAGTCCATGTCTATAGTCGAGATGCATGTATATCTCACCATATTATTTCTTCTCATGTGAATCATTACCCCGGGCTTTGTATTTGGTCTTTCTCTTCGATTGTATTTATACTTTGTTGATCCAAAAAGATCTTTTAAATGACAATGGTTGAGTTATTATGCATGTGTTTATTAACCATTTAGGAAGCTAAATGAAAGAGGAATAATTATAGAAGAAAACTCACAGCCATATGCACATATACAAATCTGAAATAAATCAAGAATAACAACAAACCATAGAACACCAAAGTGATAACGGAGTTCGACAATCTCGCCTACGTCTTCAGGCCTTTGTCTCAGTGGGTGAGGCTTTCTTTTTTCTGTTCAAAACTTTAAAAGTACATCAAAATAGTTCCAAAAGGTTATAAAACTGATATGGTGTTGTTCTACCAGATATGTAGAACCCAAAAAAATAGATGGCACTGAAATCGGATGACCAGAGCTCCCAAAAATGGCTCGCAAAGGTGCACTCCTCAATAGCTTCCCTGCATAAAAATGGCTTTGGCTTGGAAAATATTCAGCATAACTCTACTCTAAATGTCCTCCCATGTCTTCAAAAGCATATAGTTTACATATATCTGAATTTTGTAACCATCTCCCAACTTCTCCCCAAGATCTGGCCTCAAAAAGGGCCCAATATCCCCCAATATTGGCCAAATATCTCCAAAATTGCTGATAAAATCATTTAAAAACCATATAATAAATTATTAAAACCCAAAAATGCACTTAAATAGGGCAGAACCTCTTTTTTCTTGGCTCCTGGTCATATGGAGGGTATCCATGTGGCCAAGCACTTAAACAGGCACGCTAGCCCCCTGGTCTTCAACCCCCAAACTCCGCTCTTGGTCATATGTAAGGCCATGTGGCCACAAGCTTCACACTCCAACGTTGACTGTTATTTATAGACCCCGATGGTTTAGCCACTGGTTGATGAGCTAGCCTGACCAACTGGGGATAACCTTGCACCAAATGTTATACCCTCGAGTCATGTGGAGTGGTCGTATGTGCCTCCAATGCAATCAGGGATAGAGTTATCATTACAACCGTGTGTCAAATGTCATCGCTTAGACCTGGGTTATATGCACACCATATGTCAATGATTGTGACCAGGGGTTGGGCCCTATCCCCAGCCCTAACCTCCACTGAAAGGCATTGTCCACAAACTTAAATATAAGTTTGAAACTATATAGAACAAGGAACAAATGCGGGTGGGTTGGATAGCCCAACCCTGTGAAACCCTAGCATGGTGGGAGGTCTCGCGGTTGAAAATCATTGAGTCCAAAAAAACATTTCAAATAGTATTCACCAACCAATGGGTTCCACATGGAAGCCCATGTCTCAACCACATGGCACCTCACCATTCACTGAATACAATTCCACATGTCAATCATCTATTGGTCTGGTTGTCTGCCCAGTCACCACACTTTCCCAGTCACTATCTGCCAAATGTTGTACGTACTTCGTACAGGGTTTCCACGTGTCACCATTGTAGTGGTGAGACATGTCACTCTTAGATTGGTCCACGTTTACATACCATGTTAGCATCCAATTGTGCCTCTACCATGTCCATTGTAAGACCAGCTTCCACGTGTCACCTCTAGATGTTGCCACATCAACGCCAACTGTTCCTGCCATATCATATGTACGGTCGTATGACCTGTATAGTCAGATGACACATGGCACTATAAGGACTATACAGTCATCAATTTTTTTCTTGTTTGGCCAAATGAAAAGATCATGATATCTAGAGCATATGATGTATGTTTGAGCTCGTTCAATGATCTAGATTATTTTCGGCATGAAATGAGATCGAAGATATAATAAATAAATGCACAGAGATATCGAATATATTCAATAATATAACAAAAATGTATCAGATATTCAACCATAAACATAGATATACAGTAATACACGATTTCTATTAATGAAATAAATGTACAGAGACTGTAAAAATACAGAGTGAAAAAATCGCTAGAATGGTGGCAGCTTATCTCTGAGAAGAGATGTGATAGCTACTCGCATTCGCAAGAAGATGGTTACAATGAGGCTCTGAAGGCCTTTTTATAATAAGCAGGAATGACAAAATCCCTATACATCCAAAAACCTAACCCTAGGAGATGAAGCGCCAAAAGTCATGTGGGCCCCGTTTGGGTAAGTGAGTACATCAACTTCCCGGGGTCATAACTTTTGCATATGCTCTCTATTTTAGGCGTATGATAGCTCCTTGGAAATGTATCGTCAAGGAGATTCATTTTGGGGGCTCATTCATGCCTTTGACTATCATTGAGAACCTCTATCTCGAAAAACCTTCATTTGGGCCCTCAAAATAGCCATGGAAGTTAAAACCCGCTATAAATAGTAAATTTCTAAAAATGCCAGAAAACTGTTTTGAGCCAGTCGAAAAAGGTGGGTGGCCACCGATATCCACCTGGATCAATCCTCCCTCCTTAGGAAGAAATGGTCTCCATTTCATTGAGTTCCCAAGGGAGAGGGAAAAGCATTTGTTGAATCTGCATCTTGGTGAGTTGCTTGCCTTGTTGGAGACGTCGCGTCGCTCAGTTTGTGGAAGTATGTCAAGAACCTATTGAGGCTGAGGCTATTAAAAAAGTCAAGATACATGAGAGGACGATGTATAGATGGAATCGTTATGCTTTGTTGCAACCTTGTCGACCTTCTTCTGTTGGATAGAAGGTTCCTAGGGCGAGGCCGTAGTGGTTGCAGTGTCCTTTTGTTCTCCTTTTGAACAGATTGTGAAGAAGCTAAATTTTGCAGTATGAGATACTACCTTGCGACACTTTTTAGGTGGAACAATAGTCAAAAATACCTCTGGTATTCTTTAGATATGACCCCCCAAAGTAACAATGACACTATGGGGTCGAGACTCATAAACAACATGGCGCTTCCACATATATGGCTAGCCCAAGAGAACATCATAGACATCCAGTGGGGCAACATCACATAATACCTTGTCCTTGAAGGGTTGGATGTCGTATGACAATCGACATTGATGGCTGACACGAAGTTCTCATCCTTGGTGAAGCCACGTGATGTTGTATGGATGTGGGTGTGGTGTTGTCGACAATCCCAACTATTTGATGACCTCTACTGAGATGAGGTTCTTCTGGCTTCTGCTATCAACAATAAAATACAGTGGGGTCCCCTTCACCCACATCTGTGAATGAAAAAGGCACTCCCCCTCTTCAATATCTGTTGGTTCTTCTGGTTGCATTGTTGCAGTTGCGACAATAACAGTGGGGTCTGCGTCAATGATCTGTCCTTTACCAATATTTTTGGAATTGGATTATGAATCAAGGTTCAGCTCCTTGTCTTTGATCTCAGCCACCAATGATTGTTTTGAGCAACATTCATCGGTGTTGTTCTAGGGGATTTTGTGGAAATCACACCATTTTCTGATGACCTTCTTTATCTTCCCATGACCCTTCTTTTCCTATGTCTTGGACTGGTTTTCGGGAGATTGTTTGTTAGGGTTTTCTTTGTCATACTTCAATTGTTGTGGATTTGCAGACCCAAACTCCTGTTTGTTATGGTGCTTAAATTTCTGTTCAATTTTAACAGCATATCAATAAGTAGCACCGAGTGATGATATGTCCAGAAAATCCATTCCAGTATGGATGTATCTGTGTAGAGCCCCATGGTATTTCAGAACCAAATGTCGCTTGGAGTATTTGATACCCAACTTGGTGTGAAAGGTATGGAAGATATTGGTGAACTCTATAACTACTTGGCCCCTCTCTTTCCGTGGTGTGGTCCATCTCATGTACTGGTCCTCATAGTTTCCAACAAGGTAATATTGTTCCTTTACCACATACACAAAAAAATCCCAAGTGGGATCGGCCCCATATATTCCAAACTCTTTTGTGGAACTTTTCTCCCAGTAAGTTTCCCACCAATTTTTGACATGAGGGAGAGATTTAAGGAATTCGAAGGTGATATTTTCTTTGTCAAAAAAATTGTGAACAAAGAAATAACCTTCTAGCAGAGTTAACCATTTTTCTAGGGCTTATGCATCTATTTGTCCTTCAAATATAGGAATATAAAAATTAAATTGTACCTTGAAAGGCGAGGTGCCTCCAATGTGGCCGCTTGATGAATATGCGCCTATTGTTATCGGCAAGCATTGAAATATGTGGGCAAAATTCTCCATAATTTCGTCCCTTTGTCGCGTGAGAGCTTGCTCAAGCAACAGAATGATAGGATCATCTACTTCGTCGTTTTTCTTTTCTTCCACCATTGAGGGTTTCTTGGGTGTGAGAGAGTGATTTTCTTCAAGAGAGACAAGCTATAGACCCAACTTTCTATACTTGGACCTCGTCGAGGACATGCATTGAAAAAACGATCAAGAGCAGCCTGCTCTGATACCACTGATCCAGATTATTTTCGGCATGAAATGAGATCAGAGATATAATAAATAAATGCATAGAGATATTGCATATATTCAATAATATAACATAAATGTATAAGAGATGCAACCATAAACATAGATATACAGTAATACACAATTTCTATTAATGAAAGAAATGTACATAGACTGTAAAAATACAAAGTGAAAGACTTGCTAGAATGGTGGGAGCTTATCTCTGAGAAGAGATGTGATGGCTACTTGCATTCGTAAGAAGATGGTTACAATGAGGCTTTGAAGGAATTTTTACAATAAGTAGGAATGATAAAAACCCTAGACATCCAAAAACCTAACCCTAGGAGATGACGTGCCAAAAGTCATGTGGGCCCCGTTTGGGTAAGTGAGTACATCAACTTCCCGAGGTCGTAACGTTTGCATACAATCTTTGTTTTAGGCGTATGATAGATCGTTGGAAATGTATCATCAAGGAGATTCATTTTGGGGGCTCAATCATGCCTTCGACTATCATTGAGAACCTCTATCTAAAAAAACCTTCATTTGGGCCCTCAAAATGGCTCCAAAAGTTAAAACCTGCTAAAAATAGTAAATTGCGAAAATTGCCAGAAAACTATTTTGAGCCAGTCGGAAAAGGTGGGTGGCCATCGATATCCACCTGGATCATTTAAGTTGCGTTGGGTTCGTATCAACGAGGCCTATGCACACATCTGTTTTGAATCCATTCTGAGAACTTTTATTTTTAGGCCTTTCTAAGCCCCATCAAGCTCCTAGATCCAGGTCTAGATCACACTTCCCCACTAAAGACCTTTTGGTCCCCAAAAGGTTACTAACCAGTCATCAAGCTCGATATAGGCCACCTGGCTTGTTCCCTATCTTTGAACTCTGTCTTGTGCACCTGTCTCATCAAGATCAACTGTAACACAATCATGATAACTGACAACATATTGTTAGCCACTTGTACCTTGTCACATTTTACTGAAGCCACTATCATCCATGTAGACAATGATACTAATGATAGCATCAAAAATATGAGTGCAAATGAACTGATATATTTATAATATTTGCACGACATTAGCTTATCTTGAAGCAAAGTGTGAATGATTTTCCATTCTACAATCATCTCTTGTTCTTGCTTAAGATTGATTACTTGATTTGAAACAATTATAGGTGTGTTTCTTGCTTGAGATGCCTTTCTTAATTGTTCCATATTTTGAATATTTTTATTTGCCTTTAAATGATGAGCATAAACCACATATTCTTGACCTACTTTGGTTAAATGATATTGATTCTTTTCCCTGTAGAATATTTATTTATGATCATACAAGTATGGTCTGCCTAAGACCATTCCACATTCACTTAGTGGCACCACATCACATGTTACCTCGTCCACAAAATTAGATGAAATTGCAAATTTTAATGTGCACTGATTTGTTATGTGAAATTGATGATTGTTTCTTTTCCATTTAAGTGTGTAAGAATTATGATGTATCTGTGTTTTTAATCCCTATTGCTTAACCAATTCCTATGAAATTAAGTTAGATTCAGATCCATTATCTATCAATGTGTCAACCTTAGTGTGTCTCATGATGAACCTTATGTTAAACAATTTACTTCTACAATCAAATACTTCACCAATTTTACCTGTCATACCAACCAATGAGACTTTAGATTCATCATTTGAATTTGATCCCAAGTTTTTTGGTCGTGTTGTCGCTACAACTGTTTGCATTCCTTTATTTTCCTTGAACCACTTTGATCTCTTCTCAGGATGCAATTGCAAACAATGGTCCTCATCATGCCCTTCTTTCTTGCAATGCTTGCAAGAGGGCCTCTCTTCCTTTCTTGCCACTGAATTTTTCTTCCTTCCATTCCACTTCCTTTTGTCCTCTTTCCTTGAAGATGATTCCCTTGATACACCAGCACCTATTTTCCCTGCTTCAATATATGTTGCTTGAACATAAACCTCATCAATATTAGTAGGTCCAAACATGAATACAATATTTCGAATATGTGTAGGTAAACCTCCTATATACTTCATAAGAGCTTCTTGGGTATGTAAAGGAATATCTAACATCAATTCCATTTTATGAAAGTCATCTGTGTATTCTTGCATTTTTTGTCCTTTTCTTAGTTTTAAATCTTTCCATTCAATTAATGATTTCTCTTTATAACCCAAACGATATAATTTCTTTCTAAGTGCAAAAATAAAACTTTTCCATGATAGAAGTACATTACCTACTTGTTGTGTGCCATTTTGCAACTTCCTTTGCCACTAGATGAGTGTTGTGCCTGGAAGTCTAAGTGATGCCAACTTGATCTGAGTTGCCTCATCCTTGATATGTTGCACACTGCAATAAACCTCCATTTGTCTGACCCAATTTTCAAGTCTCTCTGCATTAACTTCACCATCATACATAGGTAATTCGAATTTAACATCAAGTTTTAGTAAAGGCATTTCATTCTTATGTTTATGGACATGTTTCTTTGCAGTGAATTTAGAACTTGAACTTGAAGAATAAGGAGAAGAAGGAGAATAAGGAGGTAAAGATGGAGGTGAAGGAATAATTTGAAGAGGATCCTCTCCTTCTTCTATTTTTCCCTTTGAATATTCACCCAGATTTGGTCGCTTCTGTTCCAAGTAATCCTCATACAAAATCTTCATCATCTCCGACATGGCGAATAAATTTTTCGAAACTCTTTCTCATCCTGAGAAAGTACCTCTTCTGATGCCATCTTCTCTCTTTGATAAGTTCTCTTTCTCAATACAATCAATGGATTCTCTTCAAAAATCTCACCTTCACCATGATGTATCTTTTCCTTGGTTAACGTGAAAAACTCAAATCCAAATGTCAACTAGCTCTGATACCACTTGATTCGAAAAGATCTTCTAAATGACAATGGTTGAGTTATTATGCATGTGTTTATTAACCACTTAGGAAGATGAATGAAAGAGGAATAAATATAGAAGAAACATCAAAACCATATTCACATATATAGATATAAAATAAATCAAGAATAACAACAAACCATAGAACACCAAAGTGATAACGGAGTTCGACAATCTCACCTATGTCTCTGAGCCTTTGTCTCACTAGGTGAGGCTTTCTTATTTCTGTTCAAAACTTTCATAGTACATAACAACAGTGTCAAAAGGTTACGCAAATGATCTTGTCTTGTTCTACCAGATCTCTAGAACCCAACAAAATAGACGACACTGAAATCGGATGACCGAAGCTCCTAGAAATTGCCCGCAAAGGTGCGCTCCTCAATAGCTTCCCTGCATAAAAATGAATTTGGCTTGGTAAATATTCATTATAACTCTACTTTGAATGTCCTCTTTGTTGAAATTACTAAGGCAACTGAGAGAGGGGGGGGGGGTGAATCAGTTGTTACTGTGCTTAAACAATATTAATTCTATTAAGCCATTTTTAATCTTTCATCAAGTGAGCATCAATATTATACATAATATGAACAACATAAATAATGAGCATTAATCACACATAAGATATACACAGAGACTGATTCTCCCGAGGAAACCCATAAAGGGAGAAAACCTCTTCTTCTTCAAAATGATAGGCAGTCTTTTAAGTTTTGTACATCATCTATGTTTGAGAACCAACTCAAAGTGAGGCTACTACCTCTGTTTCACAAGCTCCAAATTGTTGAGAGCACCAACTCTTTGTTTTCTCTAGCACCAACTAGAAGGAAGCACCAACTCCCTGAGTGTTCCAACACTGACTGGATGGAAACACCTACTTCCACTTATATAAGCACCAACTTGTTTGAGAGCACCAACTCTCTAGTTTTTCTAGCACCCACTAGAAGGAAGCACCAACTCCATGAGTGTTCCAGCACCAACTGGATGGAAGCACCATCTTCCAGTTACACAGGCTCCAACCTGTATAACACAGAACACTTGTTCTCCCTTGCACCACCCTGCCACCCTGGTTTCTCTGGCTGCAACTAGTTGGAAGCTACAACTCCCTATGTTCAAGCACCCACTTGAACCTATGAGGAAAATAGTCCTCCCTAGAACCTCCCAACCACCCTGAAATATAAATAAATGACTGAATAACCAACAACATAGATAAATCTATTCTTACCACTTCTTCTCTATTCTGTAAATCTGGTCTAATTATAACTATTCTGCAATTCTTCTCTTCCTCTATCTGTTATGCAATTCTTCTTTGCTTCAAGTTGTTCTGCAATTCTACTCTTGCTTCTGTCTATTCCTCATCTGTTACTCATCTCTGAGTTTTATCTCACACTGTGCATACTGTAATTTTCCCTTTCTTATAGTTCAACTCATTTTTCATTCAGAACGACCAACCCCACATGATCACATAGTGTTTCTTTTATCCACTTCCCTCTTTAGTTACACCTCGGATATCCTTGGGCAAAAATGCCTCAGCAACTGAATCACCAACCGTCCAAGAACCATGATTCCGTTCTACTAACTGAATCGTAACTGAACAGTTAATCATGAAGAGAAACAATAACCCTTCGATCATATTCCTTATTAACCTGCACCGTTGGATTATAAATGATGGGTCTCGTGCTTACTCCATATTCCCACTAGATGTGACCACGGGCCTAAATAAAATGCCTTTCGCATTTTGCATTTCGTCATTTTGCGATTTTTCATGTCGTGAATTCCTGTTGCGAGGCATATCGACTCTCCAAGTTGCGATCTCTAAAACTCCATGTCACAATTTCGCATTTCGGTATTTCGCAATTTCACATGTCGCGAATTCCTATTGCGAGGCATCTCGACTCTCCAAGTCGCGATCTCCAAAACTCCATGTCTCAATTTCGCATTTTGGCATTTCGCGATTTCGACAATTCTTGTGATGAGATATCTTGATACTCCATCAGGCCTAAATAAAATGCCTTTCACATTTCGCATTTCAACATTTCACGAGTTTTCATGTCGTGAATTCCTGTTACGAGGCATCTCGACTCTCCAAGTCGCTATCTCCGAAACTCCATGTCACAATTTCACATTTCAGCATTTCATGATTTCGGTAATTCTTGTGATGAGATATCTTGACGCTCCATGTCGCGATCCCCAAAACTCTGAAACTCCATGTCATGATCCCCGAAACTCCATGTCGCGATCCCCGAAACTCCATGTCGCAGTTTTTCATTTTGGCATTTCAAGATTTCACATATCGCGAGTTCGAGAGATTAGGGAACCCCATTCCTTTGACTTTCCAGTCAATGAAGTGACGATCTTTCACCACCTGTCCTATGGACTCAACGGTCCAGATATTATCGTGATTTTGAAACTTCATAGGCCTTCATCATGTCTGATCAACGGTCCAGATCAATCCTTGATCCGACGGCTAGGATTATTTCACGATTTCGCATATCGTGAGTTAGAGAGGTTAGAGCACTCCTTCCTTTGACCTCTCAATCAGCGAAATGTTGATCTGTAACCATGTGTCCTTCCTGAAGATGGATGGTCCTCCTGCTTTCGGGATTTTGTAAGCCTACTTCACCTTGAACTTTAAATAACGTGCAGGTTCTCCTAGATCCAACGTCGGTCAGACCTCGGGCTCAGATCTGACGCATGAGATCTGTTCTCTTCTACTGCATGCTCCTCCTATCTGAATTCAGATCTGACAGTCATCGAGAAATCTAAATGGGATCCAACGATCACTGTTTCTCTTCACTGTTGAACTTTCCATTGCCATGCTATTATCGTTGCACTATTGATCATGATCTTTGCCATCAATGACAAACACGCATACTCTGCCTCTGTCTGAAAACATGCCAACACTCCCATGGCTTCAAAATCCTCTAGTTTATATATATCTGAAGTTGGTAACCATCTCCAAAATTCCCCCCAAGATCTGGCCTCAAAAAGGGCCCAATATCCCCCAATATTGACCAAACATCTCCAAAGCTACTTATAAAATCATTTAAAAACCATATAATAAAGTATGAAAACACAAAAATGCACTTAAATAGAGCACACCCCATTTTTTCTTGGCTCTTGGTTGCATGGAAGGTCTCCATGTGGCCAAGCTCTTAAACAAGTGCGCTAGCCCCTCTAGTCTTTAGCGCCCAAACTCCACTCTTGGTCATATGTAAGGTCATGTGGCCACGAGCTTCACACTCCAACACTGACTGTTATTTGTAGCCCCTGACAGTTTAGCCCTTGATCGATGGGCTATCTTGATCGACTGAGGCTAACCCTACACCAAGTGTTATACCCCCCATTCATGTGGAGTGGCCGTATGCACCTCCAATGCAATCGGGGATAGAGCTATTGTTACAACCGTGCACCAAATGTCATCGCTTAGAACTGGGTTATATGAGCACCATATGTCAATGCTTGTGACCAAGGGTTGGGGCCTAGCCCCAGCCCTAACCTCCGCCGAAATGAATTGTCCACAAAATTAAATATAAGTTTGAAACTATATAGAACAAGAAACAAATGTGGGTGGATTGGCTAGCCCAACCCTGCCAAACCCTAGCCTGGTGGGAGGTCTCGCGGTCGAAACTCGTTGAGTCCAAAACAATTTTTTCAAAGACCATTAACCAACCAATGGGTTTCCACATGGAAGCCCATGTATGGGCCATGTGGCACCTCACCATTTTTCGAATACAATGCCATGTGTCAATCGTCTATTGGTCCAACTGTCTTCCCAGTCACCACACTTGCCCAGTCATTGTCTGCCATGTGTCATACGTACATCATATGGGGGTGCCATGTGTGACCCTTGCATTGGTGACACATGTCACTCTTGGATTGGTCCACCTATACCTTCCATGTTAGCATCCAACTATGCCTCTACCACATCATCTCTACGACCAACTGCCATGTGTCACCTCTAGATGTTGCCACATCAGTGCCAAATATGCTTGCCACGTCAGTTGTACAGTTGTACGGCCTGTACAGTCAGCTACCACGTGGGACTATATGAACTATACAATCATCAAATTTTTGCGTGTTTGTCCAAATGAATAGATCACGATATCTGGAGAATATGACATCCGTTTGATCCCATTTAAGTTGCTTTGGGTTCATACCAATGAGGTCTATGCACATGTCCATTTTGAATCCATTCCGAGAACTTTGATTTTTAGGCCTTTCTGAGCCCCATCAAGCTCCTGGATCCAATTATGGATCATTCGTTGACATGAACCGATGGTGATTCTATTTCCTTAAATTGTGATGTTGTGGATGAGGTTGACTTGATGTCTAAAGGTATTAAACTCAAATTTTGTTTTATTTTTTTCTCATGTTTTGTAGGTACTACATGAACTGAGAAGAATAAAGAAAAATTATATATGGGAATGGATTCAATCAACCATCGTTCTCTAGATTTTGATTCATAGTTTTCTATTTTCCATACATATATCTCGGTATTTGAGTTTTGACCTATCACCAATGGTGAACTATGCAATCATTGTCTTTGTATATTAGGTTCAATGAGCTAGTTAAGGGGTTGGATCAAGAAAATAATATCTTGGCAGTGGATTGAACTATGGAGAAGAGCCAAGTCAAGGTGGATCAAGAAAATAATATCTTGGCAGTGGATTGAACTATGGGGAAGAGCCAATTCAAGGTGGATCAAGGCATGAATGCAATGGTAAAGGATCACCCATATGGGTAGAATAGGGTTGAGGGCTCTATTGTGGAGAAATTGAAATGTTGGAACATGTGAAGGATCAATCAAATGGTAGGGAATCCAATCAAGTGATGTCAATAGATAAATGTTGTTCTAAACATAAATCAATTTTGGTTCTAGAAGATATTCCTAATGATGAACATGATTTGAGGATTGGTTCATCTCATTAAGTGGTGGTGGTGGTTACTTAGGGAGATATGGATGCAATCTATTATGTTGTTTGTAAGGTATGTGTTGTGTGACCTAGTATGGACTCTCCAAGGAGTGATTTCTTAGGTGACCTTTTCAAATGATTGTAAACGTGATCCACATGGATGTCGGTGGCCTCCCACCTCTTCCAACTAGCTCATTTTGGCAGTTTTTTCCCTAGTTTTTGGGTCCCTGACTCGCGGGGCTATTTTTAGGCCCTAAACAATGTTTTTTAGGGCTCGCCACATTAACAATGACCTCGCATATATAGTATCAAAATGTGTAGTCCTCAAATAGACATTTCCAACAGGCTATCGTGTGCCTAAATCGAAGATTGTATGCAAAAGTTACGACCACGGGGAGTTGATGTACTAACTTACTCAAATGGGGCCCACATGACTTTTGGCGCTTCATCTCCTAGGGTTAGGTTTTTTGGATGCTTAGGGTTTTTTACATTCCTGTTTATTGTAAAAATACCTTCAGATCCTCATTGTAATGATCTTATTTTGAATGAGTGCAGCCATCACATCTCTTCTCAGAGATAATCCGCCACCATTCTCGCAAGCTTGTTTCCACTGCATTTTACAATTTCAACTTATTTCCTTATTGAATAGAAAATAAATTTACTATATATTTTTTATTCTATGTTAAGCATATTTTGATAATAATCTATATTCATTTCATTCTACAAATATGTTATGGATCAGTGGTATCATATAGGTTTTCTCCTTTTCATTCTTAATGCATGTCCCCAACAAGTTCAAGGTACAAAGGATTGGGTCTCGATATTGTTTCTCTTGAGGAAAAAATCTCTCGCATGCCTAATCAAACTATCATGGCATAAGAAAATAAATATGACGAGATAGGAGATCCCTTAAAATTGTTTCTCGAGGAAGCCATCACACAACAGAGGAATGATATGATGGATAGTTTTGTGCAAATCCTTCGACGACTACCAACATGTCATGCATATTCCTCAAACGGAGGCGCCACCCCCTTCAAGGTACAAATCAACTTCGATATTTCTATATTTGAAGGTCAAATAGACATAGATATGATAGAGAAATGGTTGAATCTTCTAGAAGGGTATTTCTCTATCTATAATTACTTCTCTAATAGAGAAAATATTACTTTTGCACTCCTCAAAGTCATCCCCCCTGTCAAATATTGGTGGGAAATATTCTATGAGAAAACAAAAATAGAGAAAACCTCATTATTTATAGTCATAGTCACATGGGAGTACTTCAGGGATGTTCTTAAGGAACAATACTACCCTGTTGGAAGTTATGATGACATGTATCAAAGATTCTAAGCGACATCTGGTGCTCAAGTATCACAACGATATGCATAGATAAATCCAAGTTGAAATGAAGAATCTGGATATCTCATCCTTGGGCAGGTCCTACCAATATGCCGTCAAAATCGAGCAGAAGCTCAAACAAAAGACGTGACAATTTGGGCCTGGGAACCCCTCATAGAAAAAGCCAAGAAAGGGTGGCCCCAACCTGCAGAACAAAGGATAGATAAAAGATGGACAAACTCAAGACAAACATTGCACGCCACAAGAAAAGAAGGACACTGGAAATACAAATAAAGATACCGGGAAGTGGTGCAACTTCCATAAGATCCCCTAGCATAACACTACTGATGGTCACTCGAAGAAATCATTCGTGGCTGAGGTGAAAGATTATGAATCAGATGTGGGTTCTGACTCTGAGTCAAAACCAGAAAGGGGGAGATAGATCATAGATGTAGAACCCAATGCTATCATTACTACCACCAAGCTCCAACCTAGTGAACCAAACGAGTCAAAGGAAGGAGAGCGCCTTTTTCATTCATAGATGTGGGTGAAGGGTACCATGATACAATTAATTGTTGATAGCAGTAGCCATCAGAACCTCATATCAATAGAGGTTGTGAAGCGACTAATTCTGTCAACAATGCTACACTCACATCCCTACACCATCGAATGGCTCCACCAAGGAAGTGACATCCATGTCAGCCAACAATATCGCCTCTCATACGACATCAAGCCCTTCAAAGACGAGGTATTTTGTGATGTTTCCCCTCTTGAAGTTTGTAATGTTATTTTGGGCCAACCATATTTATGGAAACATCATGATGTATACGAGTCTAGGAGTCGCAGTGTTATTATTACTTTGAATAAGAAATTGTACAACATACCCGAGGCAGTCCCACCTAGTGTTATTTCCTTGATCTCTGCCAAGCAGTCCAAAAAGGTCATCTCTCAGACATGGAAGTTTTATTTTTCATTATTCGCTCTCAGAATGAGATAAATATCACATCCACATCGAGGGTATTCTTGAACGACCTCTCCACACAGTAGAATTGAGTGGATAAGGTCGTGGAATAATACTCAGATATCTTCTCCTCACCTACCGGGGTACCTTTGCACTGTCAGGTCAAGCACCCCATAGATCTGACCCCGGACGCACTACTTCCCAATGGACCAATATACCACCACTCTGTATTAGAGAATGAGGAGATCAAGTGGTAGATCTAAGAATTGCTCCACAAGGGCCACATCTATCCCAACTCATCACCTTGTAGGATCCCAATATTGTTGGTACAAAAGAAAGATGGAACATGTGACTCTGCATTGATTACCAGGCTCTAAATAAAATCATAGTCAGGAACTAGTACCTGATTCCTCAAACCGACAACCTCCTTGATCATATCATGGGGACTAATACTTCAGTAAGATTGATCTGAAGTTTTTCTACCACGAGGTCCCGATAGAACAAAAATATGTATGGAAGACCACCTTCAAGTCAAAGGAAGGTCTTATTGAATGGTTGGTCATGCCCTTTGGTTTGACAAATGATCCAACCACTTTTATGAGGATGATGGACGACATCCTGTGATCATTCACGAATACATTTTTAGGGGTGTATCTAGACGACATCCTCATTTAAAGCAAGACTTGGGAAGAACACTTGCATGATATTCAGCAGGTTTTGCACACCCTGAGGTAGCACCAACTCTACGCCAACTTGGAAAAGTTATCCTTTGGCATGGAGAGGGTTCATTACTTGGGATACATCGTTGATCAACATGGTGTACATGTGGATCCAGCCAAAACCCAAGTCATCTGTGACTGGCCATCCCCAACCACACTCACAAATCTTCAAATCTCCTTGGGCCTTACCAATTTCTACCGCAGGTTTGTGTTGGGATTCTCCCATATTTCATGGGCTCTCAGCCAAGTAACTAGGGGTGGTGGTAAGGAAAAATTTGTGTGGGGATGGTCCCAAAAAAAATCATTCGATGATGCAATGCTTGTGCTTAGGCCCACTACTTTCACTACTGGACCTGCAACATCCCTTTGATATCAAGATAGATTCTTCAGATTATGATGTGGGTGCCATTCTCATTCAACACGACCACCGCGTGGCATATCATAGTGAGACACAATCAGATTTTGTCCATAAGTACCCTAATTATGACAAAGAAATGTACTCCATTGTGAAATCCTGCCACCAGTGGAGAAATTACATTATTGGGAGGGAGACAGTCATCCACACTAATCATAAGCCACTATAGTTCATGCATACATAAGGAAAATTCTAGAATGACTTCCATTAGAAGTAGTCCACATACTTACAAAAATTCCACCTCAACATCAAGTATAAAACGAAAATCACCAATCGTGTCATTGTTTGCCTCAAAAGACCACCAATTGTGGAACTCACCACGGTGCTAGAATCTTGCGGCCATGAGACCTTTGGATGGCCCCAACTCTATGAGATATACTTGGATTTCACCACCACCTACAAAATGTTGGGTACAAACACAGTTGTCGCTAATTTCCATTTTCAAGATAGGTTGTTGTGTCATCTAGGCCATATCTATGTTCCATCAAGAGAGCAAGAGAATATGATATGGTAAGCCCACTACAGTCAGGTGCCAAGACACTTCGACATTGAAAAGACAATGATAATGTTGCAGAAACATTTCTTCTAGATGAAAATTCAATAGGAGGTCAGCAAGTATATCGGGTCATGCACTCCCTATGTAATTTCCAAACTAACCACTAAGAAACAAGGCATCTACACCCCCCTACCTACTCCAAGCAGAGCATGGGAATCCATCTCAATGGAATGCATATCGAACCTCCCATCCACCAAGTAGGGAAATGACTATTTTTTTGTGGTTGTGGATTGCTTTTCTAAGATGGAAACTCTGGCCGCCTACAAGAAGAGAATCAAAGTAGAGGCCACTGGAAATATCTTCTTTGAATGAGTCTGGGTACATTTTGGAATCCCAAAAACCATTTTCTCATATCGCGACAATAGATTTCTCAACACATTTTGGTCAAGCCTCTGGTCACTATTGGACACTAAGCTCATCAAATCCACGACCTTCCAGCCCTAGATAGATGGCCAAACCAAGGTCGTAAATCAAATGATAACGCATATCCTGCACATGTATAATTCCAATAGCCCTCACACATGGCAGGAGAGTCTCCCCTATGTTCAATATAGCTACAATCGAGTCCTGGATAACTCAACCTGCCACAACCCCTTTCAGGTGGTTTTGGTATTCAAACCATTGGGTCCCATAGATGTTGTACTACCCCTTGTGGTAAATTCAATTGACTCATCTCCTGCTCCAACTAAAGTTGAAAAATACACACAGTTCATTGAGTGGATCCATCATATCTGCCAATATGTTTATGATATCCTACAAAAGTCTATTGACAAGTACAAGTAGTGTCATGATAAACACTGGGTGCCACATAAGTTTTAGATTGGAGACAAATTTTGGTTGCACTTGTAGAAAGAGAACCTTAGAGGAACCCATAGGAAGCTTATCCCACTCCGTTACGAGTCATACACCATCACCAAGGTTATGGGTGATGATTCTTTCGAGCTCAAAATTCTTACTTTCCTCGGCATGCACCTAGTGTTCAACCTGGATATCTTTCGACCATATTTCCCACCATTATTGAACACCTCAAAGATAGCAGACCAATTGATACCAATAGATATCAACCCCAACTACATACAAAATCCATCCAGTGATCATATTGCAAAAAAATATATCAAGGGCACTCGCCAGCAAAGGATCCATCTTTATCAGGTTTTCAAAGAAGGGCAGCTCTTGCACCAAGGCTAGTGGCTCACTAGGGGACAAATTCAACAGAAATTTCCTCATATCATGGGGGAACTCAATGCAATGGACACCATTTATTCCTAATATGGGAGGATTGATCCAGATGGATGTCAGTGGCCTCTTACCTATTCCAACTGGCTCATTTTGGCAATTTTTCAGTTTGGCAATTTTTTCCCTAGTTTTCGAGTCCCTAACTTGTGGGACCGTTTTGAGGCACTAAGCAATGTTTTTTAAGGTTCACCACAATCAGAATCACATATGATATGTAGCATCAAAATGTGTATTCCTCGGATATACCTTTCTAATGGGCTATCGTGTGCCTAATACAAATATCGTATGCAAAAGTTATGACCCTGAGAGGTTGATGTACTAACTTACCCAAACGGAGCCCACATGACTTTTGGTGGTTCATCTCCTAAGGTTAGGTTTTTTGGATGTATATGGTTCTTGACATTCCTTTTTATTGTAAAAATACCTTTAGAGCCTCATTGTAATGATCTTCTTGCGAATGAGTGCATCCACCAGATATCTTCTCATAGATAAGCCACCACCATTCTAGAAAGCTTGTTTCTATTGCATTTACAGTTTCAAATTATTTCTTTATTGAATAGAAACCAATTTTAATATATATCTTTTATTCTATGTAAGCATATTTTGATATTAATCTGTATTCATTTCGTTCTGAAAATATATTTTGTATCACTAGTATCATATCGGTTTTCTCCTTGTCATTCTTAATGCATGTCCCCAACGAGGTCAGGGTACAAAGAATTGGGTCTTGAGCTTGTTTCTCTTGAGGGAAAAAGCACTCACACACCCAAACAACCTCTCATGGCATAAGAAAATAAAGATGACGGGACAAGAGATCCCTTAAAAAAAATTCTTGAGGAAGCCGTCACGCAAGAGAGAAATGAGATGATGGATAGTGTTAGCACTGGAAGTCACCTCTAGATTGTTCCAGAGGTAAGCCCAGTACCCATCAATTTATATGTCACAGTGAATAAATTTAAGGGTGGTCAAATGGATGCAGACTCAGGAAAATATTGGTTTAGCTTAGAAAATGTGGTTGGAGATGCATAGATAAGTGAGGTCTTGATCTAAATTAATCCAGTAAGTTTGTATAGTGGTGAGTAGGAAGACGAAACATGAGAAAATTATGAAGGTTTTCTTTGGACATCCGGTCTTCCAGCAGCTTGTGGAGGAAAAGTCTCTGATACAATATCCTCTTAGATATGAAAACTTCAAGAAATTGAAAACGTTGCAATGGCAGATATAGTCAAACATACACTATACTATAGTCACAACACCCAACTGGATCATCCATGCCCAAGATTTCATATTAAGAAGAAAAGAAATGAAAGGAGAAGTTGGATTCCATTAAACAAGAAGTCTCAAATAACATTTCATAACCAGAAAACTAGAGGCCTCATTAAAACATTACAATCGGGAGCGTAGCTCTACCATCGACACTTAGAAAATATAAAAACTGAGTATATATACTCAAAGAAACTCGCCCCCTACAGAAACGTGCTCTGGTCACTGTATTCAAGGCTTTGTGTCTTCTTCTTCTCCTGTCAAACTGCACATACATTCTTATGTTAGACGTGATCTCAGATCGGTATGGGCCTTGCAGAAAACTTCATTAAAAAAGAGACCTTGGGCTGACAGCCTGCCTCCACGGCTAATGGCTCCCATGCTCTCCATTTATAGGGTGAAACGAGGTTTCAACTACCTTCCCCTACTTCCATAAACTAACTGCATTGGGATCAAAGTGGAGCCTGGCACCCAAGAATGTCCATGTAAGAACACAACTTCTTTGAGTCAATTGTGGTGGCACGAGGCCACGCAATTCGACTCGAGCGCTTTGATTTTTTGCACAACTACCTTTCATTGCCCTACGTGACCGCAGGTTGTGACCTCACACTTAAACAAAATGGAATTTCGAGACTTTTCCTTTCAAGAGTCTTTACTTCTCTTTTCTCTCAACATTGCGATACCCAAAATCGCGAAGCGACTTTTGAGATCGGCAGCTAGGCTTGCTTTAAAATGAACGACCACGATCCTTTCCCTGACAACACAAAACACTAGCTAAGCGATGAGCACTAGCCCCTCTTTCTATACTTTCTTCCCATGTGATCAGATGCATAGACCATGATCTTGATTCCAGGGCATTTCACAATTTCGCATTTCGAGTATCTTGTCATGCTCCACTTTTGAAACCCTGACTCGTAAAACCACAAAATTACTTGATCTGGCGCCATGCGTCTCTTAGGTTTGGATGACTGAGATTGATCCATCGGCTTTTCAGGTCTCAGGACTTTGGGTGATGGTCAAAATGTTATGAAAAGAATCTCGAACTCTAGATTCGTGAAACCGTGAAATTTGCCAATGTCATATCAACGACCCTCGAATCTTCTCGATCGGATGTCCCAAATCTTCGCTTTCACGAATCATGATTTTGTGACTTCTTCTGAACAGTTATACCACATCATAACTCCTTATTCCCATGCTCTCTTTCCATCAACGACAACCGAACTTTCTCCCTCGCTTGATCTGAGTCCATGTTAGACCGCGCCAAGCACTGCAGCCTGTGACGATGAATATTTGGACAACTGACTAGGAATTGGGAAAAAAAATGATTAGTGTCAGTGACCAAGGGGATGAGCTCAAACAGAAAGGTGAAAAGGAAGCCATTTTGCAGACTATGAGAGAGGGAAAACACAAGGACATGGCCAACAAAATAGATAAAAATGGGGCAAGTACACAGACTTGGGTAAGTTGACACATGCCTATAGGCCTTGACAAATTTATGTGATAACATTTGGCTCGACAAGGGATGGCATGCTTCCTACGAGATGAAAAGAACAAGTAGTTCCAGTTCCTTAGTTTTTAGTCTATGGAGTCTATCAGTCATAGAAAGATAAAAATAAAACAAAAACAAAACAAGGATGGTATTTACAATGGTGGGATGTCGGTTGTGTCTTTTAAATCAAAAACTTTTTCAGGAAGTGGTCATTTACAGGGCCACCAAAAAATTCATCACCGTCTTGATTATGTAACCTATAAGTATTGTTTGGAAATTATTCATAAATCTTGAAGGGTCCTATCCATAAGCCGTTGAATTTGGTATTCTTGCCTCTATCCTTCTTTGGTGCGTCCTATTTTAAGACTAGATCTCCCAGCTGGAAATCTCCTTTTCGCACCTTCCTATCAAAACCCGGTTTGACTCTCTACTGATGCTCATGTGTTCTATCTAGGAGATGCTCTCTTTCTTGTTTTACTTAGACCAACTATTGGATTCTTCTCCTCATATCATTAGGCTCACCTTGGTGATATTGAAATAATTTCTCCATGGGAAAGGCTAGCTGAGAGGGAAAACTACTTCGGCTCCACACACCAGCTGGAATAGAGAGACGCTGAGAGATCTTTTTTGGTCCCTCTATCGACCCACAGAGAAAACTTGAGCTTTGAATCCCATGATTTTTTGTTATCCTCTAACAGTCTCTTTATGATTTTGATCAAGCTCTTGTTAGATGACTCTGCTAGTCCATTTCCCTGGGGGTAGTATGGGGCAGAGTGAATCAACTTAATTTTGAACTGCTCACAGAAGTGGATAAATGGTTCAGCTTTGAAAGAAGTGGAATTATTTGTGATAATTCTACTCGGGCATCCAAATCTTGCTATGATATCCCCCATGAAACTGATGATTGCCTTGTGGGAAGTGCTCCTTGTGGGGATAGCTTCTATCCACTTTTTAAAATAATCTGTGGTAGTCAGGATCCATCTATGTTGACCACTGGATGCAGGATGAATATCCCCAATGAATTCCAGGCCCCACTACTGGAAGGGCCCTGAAGAAACCATAGGCTTCAATGGCAAGGGCTTTAGCTACTTCTTTCCTGATAATTTCTGACATTTAGCACAGGCTTTGACTTTTGCACAAACATCAGTGAACAAAGAAGGCCAGAAATAACCAGCCCTGAGAATTTTATGGTCCGTCGTTCTCCATAAGTGATTTCCCCCACACAAACTGTCATGAAATTCCTACACAATCCTTTGTGCTTTGTGTGGGTCTAAACATCTCAGAAGTACCCCTAGGGGGTCTTTCCAATATAATTTGTTATCAACAAGGTAGTATTTAATTACTTTGATCTTTAAAGCTCTTTCCTTGTTCCTTTTCATGCCATTAGGGGTCCACAATTCTTGTAGAAAATATATGACATCCCTGTACCAAGGACATCCTGCTAATGGGGGGTCTTCCCGATCATTTATATCATGCAGTTCAACCTGTTGATTTTCTGATCATTCATTGATGAATCTTACCCCTAAAGATTTTCAATTATATTCATCCAACAGTCTGTCTAAACCTTGACATTTAATTAATTTGGTGAGATTTATCTCCAGGTCAAATTCAAGGATTTTGGAAATCCATCGGCTCCTCCTTCCATCTATGTCTGGTTGAATGAGAATTTCCTTCACGAAAACTGAAGGGACATATGCAATGATTTTTTATTCCAGGACATAGACTATGAAAGATTTTAGAGATTTAACCAAAGCATAGGCCTGCTTCTCCATCATCTCATATTTCACCTCAACATCTCTCAATGCCTAAATGAAAAAGGAGATGGGATTCTCCAACTCTTCAGCATTCTTCTGTAATAGAACAACCGCTACAGTGTCAAATGAAGCAAATGAGAAAATAAGGAAATCCTTTGAGTAATTGGGATTGATAAGCACGGGTGCCTTAGTCAAGGCCTTCTTTATTTGATTAAAGGAATTTAGAGACTCAATATTCCACTTAACTTCGTTTCCATTTCTCAACATGGTTGTTATAAGCTTTACCATCTCAACCAAATTGGAAACAAAACTCCTCAGAAAATTATTTTTTCCCAGGAAAGACTGGACTTCTTTCCTAGATCTCGAGAGCGACAAGGTTTGGATTTCTTCAACTCTGTTGGGATCAATTTTGACTCCTTCAGCTAATAATATGTGGCCCAACAACTTTCCCTCCTTCATGGAAAACAAAGACTTCTTGGGATTTAAGGAGAGACCAAACTTTCTGTATTTCAGGAACACCCTTTTCAAATTCTCACAATACTATCTGTCAGATCTGGAGAAAACTGTAATTTCATCCATATATATGACCATGAAATTGTCCCTTTCTCCAATGAAATCTATATCCATGGCTCACTAAAAGGTATTCCCTGCGTTCATCAATCCAAAGGGAATTTTTTCATACATGAACATACCCTAAGGAGTGGTGAAGGATGTTTTTTCTCTGTCCTTGGGCAGGACAAAGATCTAATTGTAGCTAGAAAAGACATCAATCATGGATATCCTTGATGGGCCAGTTACCCTTTGTAATATGTGTTCCATTTTCGGTAAGGGGTAGTTTTCCATCTCTGATATCTTGTTCAGGTTCCTGAAATCGATACAAAGTCTGATTTGCCTGTTCTTCTTTCTTACTCAGACCAAATTGGACACCCACTCTGAATGTCTCAAGGGAACAATAATTTGGGCATCCAACAACTTCTTTACCTCTTTCTCCATAATAGGCAACAACATAGGATTTATTTGTCTTAATTTCTGCCTAAATGGTTTGGACTCTTATTTTAGAGGGATCTTATGCTCAATTACACTGGTGTCATACGTTTTGAGGTCTTCATAGGTCTAAGAAAACACATCAACAGACTCTTTTAATAACCCAGGATACTCAACCCTCTGCTCCTTTGATAGGCTGGTTGACAACTTGACAAACTTTGGATTCCCCTCTGTGCCAATATTACACTCAGCCACATCAGCATCCTCATTTGAAACCTCACCCTTCACTGCCACATCGTTCCCATCAAACAACCTTTCCATAGGAACCAGTCTCTTTGGAATGTGATTGTTAGGCAGCTGAACAATATGGTGATTAGAAATTATATTAAAAAATAATTTACGGGAAGGGACATCTGTGGAATCATGATCCCGATCAATGTGTAATGCAGAGAAATCATCAACCGACTCAAGAAATCTTCTGATTTTGAGATCATCCTCGAATACCTTCTAGTGCTTGATATTATCAGGTATGGAGGGTCTATATTTAATTCAAACATCATACCTGAGATTAGGTGGTAGGGAAACTCTGGAATTTCTCGCCGAAACAACCAAAGAATCGACCATTGGATTCTCCCCTCTAGGAATGAATGAAATGTTGAAAGATAGGAAAACGCTATCAATTAGGTCCCACAGTTCATTTCTGTAACTTTTGAGCCGAGGGTGTTTGTCCTAATAAACATTTCTAATCTACTGGACACTCAACTCAACATCCTTGAACACTGTTATCTCTTCAATTCCCATCTCCTTTGTATCCCTCAAACCTAAAACAAGAGCTTCATATTCTGCCACATTATTGGTGGTTTCAAACTCTGATTTGTATGATAGGGATATAGTTTCATGACAAGGTGACATAAAAACTACTCTAGCGCTAGCACCTTCACTAGAAGAGGCTCCATCAAAAAACATTTTCAACATAGAGGTAATTGGAGGAGGATCTTCACCGAGAGTAATGGAATTTCTTATCTCAAGAGGGGGTTTAGGGGTAGTGGTGAGATGCAATAAGCTGGATCCTAAATCAGTATCCAGGGAAAAGATATGATGATTGGTGGGGTTTGCTTCATCACTGATAATGTAGGTCAACTGAGCTTCTCTATACAGTCTTCTATGCTCCCCTTCGAACACTAGAATGGTATCATACATGAGGTCCATTTGTAAGGTTCCCCCAAGTCTTTTTATCCAATATCTTGACAACAGCATGCCGAACTTGGGAGGAACGTCAACCACCACAATATCCATGACAACACTTTTCATGGGCAGCTGAAACAAGGTCACCACTAGATCTTTGATGACCCCAAGACATTACACCCTCCTCTATTCAAAAGAATATAAATCATGATAAACCTTTGTGACTTCTATTCCCAGCTCTTCCATAACGATTATGGGCATGAGATTATGAGAGGCCCCTGAATCCATCAAACAGTTATGCAACACCTTATCGTGAATGTTCAAGGATGTGTAGAAGGGAGAGGATGAATCATCTTTTTCTTCTACCATAGGGCCTAAGATGACTGCCGGATTTTCATCTTGGAGGTTAACTGAGTCTGTGGAATGGCAGGGTGACTAGGAATGCAAAATTTTAGAGAGGGACCTTTTGAAGTCTTCATGCTTGACTAGCTCCGAAAGGGGGACAGGGATTTTGATCTTCTGAATTTCAAGATCAAAGTTGAAAGAGGAAGGGGGCTTCAGAATTTATCTCACCTCTGGGACTGGGTCTTTGGCTATTGGAGGGGAATTCTGATCTTTATTTTCTTTGTTGTTATTTTCTACGTCTTTGGTAAGCTTCTCTTCTCTAGGAGATGGATCAGGGATGTCAGAATTCCCTTCTTTCTTCTTATATCTGAGGTTGTATTTACTTGGGCTATTATCGGTCGTTTCCCCTTTAATCAACTCATTTATTTGACTGTTCATGAGGGATTCCTCGTATGCAGATTGAGTTAAGTGAGGAAACAGGGAGGTGTCTTCAATGCAATGGATTTCAGGATCAATATCAAGCTCTTATTCCTCCCTCTCCCCCTCAGTAACAAGGTTTTTTTGAAGAGGAGTTTCAATTTTCTAATTGTTTCTGTCGCTTTCCCTTTCTTCCCTTGACATGATTTGAGGAGCATTGTTATTCAGCCTCCTGAAGTTGCCTTTGTTATTAATATTTTGAGGATTTTTGTATGTCTACTTCCCTTCTAATTCCAAACTTTCCATTCTAGCTGAAATTGATTTTAGTAACTTGGTTACTTCATCCATTT
>SNQJ01S0015716.1:29537-40494 GCA_010110895.2 Picea sitchensis | reverse complement strand
CTCTATCAATCTTATTCCTGAGTCGATCAACTGCCAATATGTTAGACTCTACTCCAGGGCTGCGTCTTGCATGTGAGCCAAGGAAGTGGCTCTTCTCTCTCTTAACAGGAGGCATAATTTAGGGTCAAAAGCGCTGGCATAAGTAATTTTTCCAGAGGCCTCTGTAGGCTTTATCTCAGCAGGGATTTTATTGTACATCTTGTTGAATATTTTGGAGAATTCAGAGATAGACTCTCCTTCTTTTCTCTTTAGGTACCCTAACTCTGTGATGTAATACATAAAGTCTTTTTTATCCCCCCATTGTCTCAAGAAAACGCCATCAATATACTCAATCCCAACTATGGATCCAGGAGCCAGAGCTCTGAACCACTTTATGGATTCTCCATCAAGACTGTGAACAAAAATCCTCGTCCAGAAATCTTCGACTACTATGACGTAGTTATCCACATAACTATAGAACAATGCAAGGTGCTCCTTTGTGGTTATATCTCCCTCCCATGTAAACTTAGGAAACTATTTAAGGTAGCCACTATCTGGGAGGGCATTAAGAGGCTGAGGCAAGACTAGGGGGGCATATCTAGCAGCCACTATGGCATCCATTCTATTTCTAGGAGGATTAGCACCTGCCATATGGATGATATGTGGAGGATAATTAGGAGGATATGGGGTTCGTACAGAGGAGACTAGAACTGATATTTCGAGAGGAAAGGGAAACAACCGAGTATTTGCAGAAAAGGCTACAGGGCTTGAGGGAGTAGGGGGTTCTCTTAGCGCAGTAGAAACCATAATAGGAGGAGAGGTGGTAAAGCCCGAGTTAGGAAAATATTCTGAGGTGGTGGGTCTAAAACATGGTACAATCTCAGGGGAAAAAGGAGTGACAAATATTTCTCCCTCCAAACCAAGACCAAGAGGGGAAAACTCAACAAGAACACTCCCAAAATTTAAAAAACAAGAAACTCCAACAAATGGTATAATAGGAGATTGTGAAGGATATATTCAAGTTTCTACAGAAGGACAATGAAAATCATCAGAAATACCTGGTTCAATAGTAGAAGTACCTTCTCGGAGGGCCTTTCCCTTTTTGACAATTTTCTATGGATCAAATTTAGGTGTTTCTAAAGCTAGATTTGGAGTAGACCTCATGTGTCTACTTCTAGAAGACACAGCTAAAAATGTTGACTCACATAAACGGAGTTGCTAGGTGCACAATTGCAATATTTGATGTACTAAGTTCTGATGCACCTTCAGAATCAGTAAGCTTTGTCGCTCAATTCCAGGGAAAATCTTCAATTTCGTCCCCAACAATGGTGCCATAAATGTTAGCACTGGAAGTCACCTCTGGATTGTTGTAGAGGTAAGCCCAGTACCCATAAGTTTATATGTAACAGTGAATAAATTTAAGGGTGATCGAATGGATGAAGACTCGGGAAAATATTGCTTTAGCTCAGAAAACTGGGTTGGAGATGCATAGATAAGTGAGGTCTTGATATAAATTAAGCCAGTAAGTTTGTATAGTGGTGAGTAGGCAGAAGAAACATGAGAAAAGTGTGAAGGTATGCTCTGGAAATATGGTCTTCCAGCAGCCTGTGGAGGAAAAGTCTCAGATACAATATCCTCTTGGATCCGAAAACTTCAAGAAACTTAAAACATTGCAATGATAGATATAATCAAACCTACACTATAATACAGTCACACCACCCGACTGGATCATCCATGCCTGAGATTTCAGAGTCAGAAGAAAATAAATGAAAGGAGAAGTTGGTTGCCATTAAACAAGAAGTCTCAAATAATAGTTCATAACTAGAGAACCAAAGGCCTCATTAAAACATTACAATCGGGAGTGTATCTCTACCATCGACACTTACAAAATATAAAACTGAGTATATATACTCAAAGTAATTCTCCCCCTACAGAAACATGCTCTAGTCATTGTATTCAAGGCTTCACATCTTCTTCTTATCCTATTAGAATCCACATACATTCTTATGTCAGAAGCGATCTCAGATCGATATGGGCCTTGCAGAAAACTTCATTGACAAAGAGACCTTAGGCTGATAGCCTGCCTCCATGGTTGATGCTCCCATCATCTCCATTTACGAGGTGAAATGAGGTTTCAACTACCTTCCCCTATTTCCATTAACTAACTACATTAGGATCAGAGTGTAACCTGACACCCAAGAATGTTCAGGTAAGAACGCAACTTCTTTCATTCAATTCTAGTTGCTCGAGGCCACGCAATTCAAATCGAGCGCTTCGATTCTTTGCACAACTCCCTTTCATTTCCCTACATGACCACGGGCTGTGACCTCACACTTAAGCAAAATGGAATTTTGGTACTTTTACTTTCAATATTCATTACTCCTCTTTGCTCTCAACATCGTGATACTCGAAATCATGAAGAGGCTTTCAATATCGGTGGCTAGGCTTGCTTTAAAATGAATGGCCATGATCCTTTCCCTGACAACACAAAATGCCAACTAAGCAATGAGCACTATCCCCTCTTTCTAGACCTACTTCCCCTGTGATCAGATGCTGAGACCATGAGCTTTATTCTGGGGCATTTCATGATTTCACGTTTCGGGAGTCTTGTCGTGATCCACTTTCGAAATCCCGATTCACAAAACAATGAAATTACTTGATCTAGCACCACGTGTCTCTTAGGTTTGGATGAATGAGATTGATCCATTAGCGTTTTGGGTCTCAGGAATTTAGGCCATGGATGAAACTTTACGACAAGAACCCCAAAATCCTGATTCGCGAAACCACAAAATTTGTTGATGTTAGATCAACAACCCTCGACTCTTCTCGATCGAATGACCCATATATTCCCTTTTGTGAATCAAGATTTCACGACTTCTGTTGAACATTTATACTACATGAGAAATATCGATTCCCATGCTCGCTTGCCATCGAAAACAATTGAAATTGCTGACTTGCTTGATCTGAGTCCATGTTAGACCACTCCAAGTGTTGCGGCCTATGAAAACGAAGATTTGGACAACTGACTGGGACTTGGGAAAACATATGATTAGTTTCAGTGGCCAAGGGGATGAGCTCAAGCATAAAGGAAAACAAGAAACAATTTTGTGGACTAAGAGGGAGGTAAAAAACAAGGACATGACCAAACAAATAGAGAAAAATGGGGCAAGGACATAGACTTGGGTAAGTTGACACATGCCTACAGGCCTTGACAACTTTATGTGATAGCAGATAGTTTTGCACAAATCCTTCGGTGGCTACAAACATGTGATGCATCTTCCTCAAACGGAGGTGCCACCCCCTTCAAGGTACAAATCAACTTTGATATTCCTATATTTGAAGGTCAGATAGATGTAGATGTGGTAGAGAAATGGTTGAATATTCTAGAAGGGTATTTATCTGTCCATAATTACTTCTCTAATAGAGAAAAGATTACTTTTGCACTCCTCAAAGTTGTCCCCCATGTCAAATATTGGTGGGAAATGTTCTGTGAGAGGAAGAAAACAGAGGAACCCTCATTATTTATATTCACAATTACTTGGGAGTCCTTCATGGATGTTATTAAGGATCAATACTACCCTTTTGGAAATTATGAATACCTGTACACAAAATTGACAACACCGCAGTAGGAAAGAGACCAAGCAGTGCCCGAGTTCACAAATATCTTCCATACATTACGCACCAAGCTGGGTATCAAATATTTTGAGTGACATATGGTGCTCAAGTATCACATCGGTATGAATAGATAAATCTAGACTGAAATGGAGTTTCTGGACATCTCATCCTTGGGAGCCTTCTATTGATATGTCATTAAAATAGAATAGAATCTCAAACAAAAGATGTGACAATTTGGGCCTTGGAACCCCTCGCAGTAAAAGCCAAGAAAGGGTGGCTCCAACCTGTAGAACAAAGGATAGAGAAAATAGGGACATCCTCTGGACAACTAGTCCATGCCGCAAGCAAAGAAGGACACTGGAAAGAGAAACAAAGATACTGGGAAGTGGTGTGATGTCCATAAGAGCCCTTAGCATAACACTACTGATTGTTGCTCGAAGTAGTCCCTGGTGACTGAGGTGAAATCCTCTGAATCAGATGCGGGTTCTAACTCTAAGTTAGAAACAAAAATGGGGAGATGGATCATAGATGCATAATCTAATGCTATCATTACTACCACCAAGCTCCAGCCCGGTGAACCAAACAAGCCAGAGGAAGGAGAGTGCCTTTTTCATTCACATATGTGGGTGAAGGGTACCCCACTGCACTGCATCATTGATAGTGGTAGCCAATAGAACCTCATCTCAATAGAGGTTTTCAAGAGACTCACACTTTCGACAACATTGCACCTGCATCCCTACACCATCGGATGGCTCTACCAAGGAACCAACATCTGTGTCAGCCAACAATGTCACCTCTTATACAACATCAATCCCTTCAAAGATGAGGTATTTTGTGATGTTTCCCCTATCGAAGTTTTTAATTTTATTTTGGGCCAACCATATTTATGGAAACTTCATGATGTATATGAGTCTAGGCCTCATAGTTTTATTATTACTTTGAACAATAAATTGTACAGTATACCCAAGGCAGTCCCACCCAATTTTATTTCCTTGATCTCTGCCAAGCAGTCCAGAAAGGTTATCTCTCAGACAAGGGAGTTTTTCTTCTTCGTGATTCACTCTCATGATGAGAGAAAGATCGTAGTCACATCTAGGGTCTCCATGATTGAACTCTCCACATATAAGAAGCAATTGGCTAAGGTCGTGGAATAATACTTAGTTATCTTATCCTCACCTACCGGGGTACCTCTACATTTTTAGGTCAAGAACCCCACTGATCTGACCCCCAACACATTGTTTCCCAATGGGTCTGTCTACCATTGATCTCTATTAGAGAATGAGGAGATCAAGTGACAGATCTAGGAACTTCTCCACAAGGGGCACATCCATCCCATCTCATCACCTTGTAGGATCCCAATCATGTTAGTACAAAATAAAGATGGAACCTAGTGACTCTACATTGATTACCAGGCTCTAAATAAAAACATAGTCAAAAACTGGTACTCGATTCCCCAAATCGACGACCTCCTTGATCAGCTCATGGGAGAAAAATACTTCAGTAAGATTGATCTGAAGTTTGTCTACCACCAGGCCCCAATAGAACAAACAAATGTATGGAAGACCTCCTTCAACTCAAAGGAAGGTATTTTTGAATGGTTGTTCATGCCCTCTGGTTTGACAAATTCTCTAGCCACTTTCATGAGGATGATGGACGACATCTTGTGACCATTCACAAATACGTTTTTAGTGGTTTATATGGATGACATCCTTATTTAATGAAATACTTGGGAATAACACTTGCATCATATTCAACAGGTTCTTCACATCCTGCGGCAGCACCAACTCTACGTCAGGGGTGTACAAGGTTCATTACCTGGTCTACATCATTGATAAACATGGCGTACATGTGGATCTATACAAAACCCAAGTCATCTGTGGCTGCCCATCCCCAACCACACTCATGGAGCTTCAGATCTTCTTGGGACTTGCCAATTTCTACCACAGGTTCATGTTTGGATTCTCCAATATTGCATGGGCCCTCAACCAAGTAACTTGGAGTGGTGGTAAGGAAAACTTTGTGTGGGGTCAATCCCAACCACAAGCGTTCAATGATTTGAGGCAGTTCTTATGATAATCCCTAGTACTTTCACTACCGGACCTGCAACAACCCTTTGAGATCGAGACAGATTCTTCAGACTATTTTGTGGGTGCCATTCTCACTTAGAACGACCACCCCATGGCCTATCATAGTGAGACATGATCATATGTTGTCTGTAAGTACCCTACTTACGACAAAGAAATTCACTCCATTGTGCAATCCTTCCGCCAATGGAGACATTAGATTCTTGGGAAGGAGACAATCATCCAGACTGATCATAAGACACTATAGTTCATGCATACACAAGGAAAATTGCAGAATGACCACCATTAGAAGAAGTCCACATACTTACAACAATTCCACCTCAACATCAAGTATAAAATGAGAAGAAACAATCACATCATTGATTTCCTCAGCAGAAGGCCAATCGCGACACTCACCACAGTGCTAGAATCTTGCGGCCATGAGACCTTTGGATGGCTCCAACTCTATGAGATAGACTCGGACTTTGCCACCACCTACAAAATGTTGGGCGCAAACACAGTTGTCAATAATTTCCATCTTCAGGATGGGTTGTTATGTCGTCTAGGCCATATCTACGTTCCATCAAGCAAGCGAGTGAATATGATATGAGTATCCCACTACAGTCGGGTGGAAGGACACTTTGACATTGAAAAGACAGTGGAAATGATGCAAAAACATTTATTCTATTTGAAACTTCGACAAGAGGTCAACAAGTATATCAGGTTCTTCATTGCCTGCATAATTTCGAAACCGACCACTAAAAAAAAGGATATGTACACCCCTCTACCTAATCCTAACATTCCATGGGAATCCATCTCAATAGACTACATGTTGGGCCTCCCATCCACGAAGCGGGGAAATGAAAGTGTTTTTGTGGTTGTGGATTTCTTTTCTAAGATGGTGATTATGGTCGCCTACAAGAAGAGCATCACAACAAAGGTCACTACCAATCTCTTCTTTGAACGAGTCTAGGTACATTTTGGAAGCCCACAAACCATTGTCTCATATCGGGACAGTCGATTTCTCAGCACATTCTGGTCAAGTCTTCGGTCATTGTTGGACACCAAGCTCATCAAATCCATGGCCTTCCAGCCCCAGACAGATGGCCAAACCGAGGTCATAAATCGAATGATCGTGCATATCCTGTGCATGTATAATTCCAAGATCCCTCGAACATGGGATGAGAGTCTCCCCAATATAGCTACAATTGAGCCTTGGATAGCTCAATCGGCCACAACCCCTTTCAGGTGGGGTTGGGAATCCAACCATTGGGTCCCATAGATGTTGCACTACCCCTTGCAGTAACTTCGGCCGACTCATCTCCTGCTCCAACTAAAGTTTAAAAATCCATGCAGATCATTGAATGGATCTAGTACATCTGCCAATAGGTTCAGGATTTCCTATAGAAGTCCAATGACAAGTACAAGCAATGATCAACACTGGGTAAGTTGCAGGTGGGCGACAAATTTTGGTTGCACTTGTAGAAAAAGAGGCTTAAAGGAAACCATCGGAAGATTATCCAACTCTATTATGGGACGTACACCATCACCAAGGCTGTGGGTGATAATTATTTTGAGTTCAACATTCCTCCTTTCCTCGGCTTGCACCTAGTGTTCAATGTGGATATCCTTCGACCGTATTTCCCACCATTATTTGACACCTCAAATATAGTAGAACAAATGACACCAACAGAGCTCAACCCTGAATGAATAAAACATGCATCCAATGATCATATTGTGGAAAAATATATCAAGGGCACTCGCCAGTGAAGGATCCATCTTTATCGCGTTGTCAAAGAAGGGCAACTCTTGCACCAAGGCAAGTGGCTCACCAGTGGTCAAATTTAGCAGAAACTTCCTCATCTAATGGGGGAACTCAACGCAATGGAGACCATTGATTTCTAAGAGGGGGGGATTGAATTAGATGGATTTCAGTGGCCTCCCACCTATTCCAAATGGCTCATTTTGGTAGTTTTCCAGTTTGGCAGTCTTTTCCCTAGTTTCCAGGTCCTTTACTTGTGGGGCCGTTTTGAGGCCCTAAACAACATTTTTTAGGGCTTGCCATAGTCAAAATGACTTTTCATAAATAGCATAAAAATGTGTAGTCTTCGGTAGAAATTTCCAATGGGCTATTGTGTGCCTAAGACAAATATAGTATGCTAAAGTTACAACCACGGGAATTTGATGTACTAACTTACCCAAATGAGGCCCACATGACTTTTGGCGCTTCATCTCCTAGGGTTAGGGTTTTTGGATGTCTAGGGTTTTTGACATTCTTGTTTATTGTAAAAATACCTTCAAAAACTCATTGTAATGATCTTCTTGGTAATGAGTGCAACCTTCATATCTCTTCTCAGAGATAAGCCGCTAGCATTCTAACAAGCTTATTTCCGTTGCATTTTACAATTTCAAGTTATTTCCTTATTGAATAGAAACCAATTTTACTATATATCTGTTATTCCATGTTAATCATATTTTGATAATAATATGTATTCATTTCATTCTACAAATATATTATGGATCAGTGGTATCATATTGATTTTCTCATTGTCGTTCTTAATGCTTGTCCCCAACGAGGTTAGGGTACAAAGAATTGGGTCTCGAGCTTGTTTCTCTTGAGGACAAAATCTCTCACATGCCCAAACGACCTATCATGGCATAAGAAAGGAAATATGATGGGAAAAGAGATCCTTTAAAATTGTTGTTCGAGGAAGCCGTCATGCAACAGAGGAATGAGATGATGGATAGGTTTGTGCAAATCCTTCAATGACTACCAACATGTGATGCATCTTCGTCAAGAAGAGGCGCCACCCCCTTCAAGGTACAAATCAAATTCAATATTCCTATATTTGAAGGTCAGATAGACACAGATGCTGTATAGAAATGGTTGAATCTTATAGAAGGGTATTTATCTGTCCATAATTGCTTCTCTAATTGAGAAAGTATTACCTTTTCACTCCTCAAAGTCCTCCCCCATGTCAAAGATTGGTGGGAAATGTTCTATGAGAAAAATAAAAAAGAGGAACCCTCATTATTTACAGTCACAGTCACCTGGGAGTCCTTCAGGGACGATATTAAGGAAAAATAGTACCCTATTGGAAGTTATGATGACCTTTACACAAAATGGACCACACTGTGGCATGAAAGAGACTAAGTGGTGCCCAAGTTCAAAAATATCTTCCATACCTTGCGCACCAAGTTGGGTATCAACGATTATGAGCGACATCTGGTGCTCAAGTATCGCAACAGTATGCATAGATAAATTCAAGACAAAATGGAGTTTCTGGACATCTCATCCTTGGGTGTGTCCTACCGATATGTCGTCAAAATCGAGCAGAATCTCAAAAAAGAGATGCAACAATTTGGGCCTGGGAACCCCTCACAGAAAAATCCAAGAAAGGGTGGCCCCAAAATTCAGAACAAAGGACAGAGAAAAGAATGACAACCTCAAGAAAACCAGTCTATACCACAAGAAAAGAAGGATAATGGAAAGACAAAGGAATATACCAGGAATTGGTGTGACTTCCATAAGAGCCCCTAGCATAACACTATTGATTGTCGCTCGAAGCAGTCGTTGTTGGCTGAGGTGAAAGCCTCTAAATTAGATGCATTTATGACTTATATTCATAGAAAAAAAGGGGGAGACGGATCATAGATGCATAACCCAATGCTATCTTTACTACCATAAATCTCCAACCCGGTCAATCAAATGAGCTAGAGGAAGGAGAGCTCCTTTTTCATTCACTGATGTGGGTGAAGGGTACCTCATTGTGTTAGCATGTTCTTAGACAAAGGCAAAGTATGCATGTTTGTCATTGATGGAAAAGATCAGTACGATCAATAGAGCGATGATAGTATGGAAATGTCAAGATCAACTATGAAAATAAACGATGGTCATTGGATCTCATTCAAAATCCTTGATGACCGTCAGATCTGAATTCAGATAGGAGTAACGCATAGTAGAAAAGAACAGATCTCAGGCATTAGATCTAAGCTCGAAGATTGACCATCATTGGATCCATAAGAAGGAGCATGATATTTACGTATAATGTGAAGAGAGCTTACAAAATCTGGAAAGAAGGAGGACCGTCCATCTTCAAGTAGGACACATGGTGAGCGATTGGCATTTCACTAACTGGAAATTCAAAGAAAGGAGGTTCTCTATCCTTTGAAATTGTGAAATGTGAAACCACAATTTAATCTGAGTCGTTGATAAAAAGGAGATCGTGGACCATTGATCAAGCATGATGAAGGCCCGTGAAGTTGTGAAATCACAATATAATCTCAGTCGTTGGATCCGGCAGACATGTGATGACATATCAGCCTTTTTCTGATTGGAAATTAAAAGGAAGTAGGTGGTCTTACACTTCGAACTTGTGATATGTGAAATCATGAAACGATATGGACCGTCGAATCATCAAAGTTCTGGACTGTTGATCTGAAGAAATAAGTGCTCAAAGGACTAGCCAGTGGTGTTATCTTGTGGTCACATCGTCGAGAGCTGGAGAGAAGAGCTAGAGAAGCCTAGCTCCATTTCGGAGTTTGCGACATGGAGTGTCGATACCTTTCATCATAGGAATGCTGATATGTGAATTTTCAAAACACCTTTTGGCATAGGTTGTGTTCACCACCAATGGTCATATGAGAGGGAGGAGCTATCACGAAGCTAAGATTTATTTTGGGGATCATAACTTGGAGAGTCGAGACCCTTCGACACAGGATTGCCAAAATGCGAAATGCAAAAAACATTTTGATCAGGACCATGGTCGCAACTAGTGGGCATATGGGATAAATGCAAGACCTTGCATATTTAATCCAATGGTGCTTGTTAATTCAAAATTTTATTGAAGGGATACTGTTGATCTTTATGATTAACTGTTCAATTATGATTCAGTTAGCAGAAAATCAAATCATGGTTCTTGATTGGTTGTTGATTCAGTTGCTAAGACATTTTTTCTTTGCCCAAGGAGATTCAAGGTGTAACTGATGAGGCTGGTGTGTATAAAAGGAGAGATGCAGTGATTGTGTAATGGTGGTTTTTCTGACTGAAAAATGAGTTGAACTATAGAAAGGTAAAATTATAGTATGTGTAGTGTGAAGAAAGCTGAGAGATAAGGAACATAAGATGAATAGAACAGAAAAGGTGAAGGGAGCAGAATGTGCACATATCAAAGAAGCATGAGAAGGATAGAGAAAGAACAGAAAGAAAGAGACAACAAGTCAAGCCAAGTATGAACTGAGCAGAAGGAATTGCAGAATAGTGAAGAAGTGGTAAGAATTGATATATCTGTATTGTTGGT
>SNQJ01S0015716.1:9595-22442 GCA_010110895.2 Picea sitchensis | reverse complement strand
GATATTGGTAACCAACATAACCTCATCTCAATAGAGGTTGTCAAGCAACTCACCCTATCAACAATGTTGCACCCACATCCATACACCATCAGATGGTTGTTACACATTATTTTGGTCACTCTGGTGATGTCTCTACAGTGTTGTATTCAGGCTCCCACAAGGACTTTTTGCCTGAGAAAAGTGACTATTGTATTCTTCCAAAAAACACATTTTTAAGATGAGTTCGCAGGCTACCTATGTTACAGGGTGTGAAAATCCCTCATTCTCATAGGCCACCCACACTTAGGGTGTTAATTGTTCTAAGTCTGCTCAATAGATAGGGTGCAAACTTGTTTTTAAGCTTGGAAAGGAGAAGAGGTCATGAAGGTTCTAGAAAGGGATCCTCTAGAAAATGAGTTGGTATTCATATGGTTAACATCCTAATGGATTCTCAGATTTGATGGGATCATCCTCATACATGTAACCATCCCTCCTTCTCCTATATATTGAAAGTTTTCTCATGGAAAAGGTTAAGCAAGATTGAATGGAGAATTGGTGAAAGGATTGTGTGAAGAACCCTGCTTGGATAGAAGCTTGGAGAATATTTTTGGTATATCAAGTTGCATCAGACCTTATTCATGCAAATATAGAGCAAGTGTGTGTGTTGGAGCCAAGGGTCAATGAAAGGAAGCTTGTGACATTAAGGTGATCCAGTGGTATCTTCTACTTTCAATTAATATAATACAGCGGAAAGTCCCTTTCCCATAAAATTACTCTTATTTTATTGCATAACTTCTTGATCATATGCATAGGTCGACATTGAATATTGATGCAGAAGAATCACTCCAAGCTAGATACGCGCCATCTAGCCAGCACATCAAAGTGTGCATTCAATGGAAGAAGAGAGACGCAGCCCTCTCGTTTTTCAAAATTTGAAAATTACCTTAAATGGTTGTAAGGCTAAGATCTAGATTTGATTCAGACTAGACAACCATTCAATGTAATTGAATGTAATTTAATGAGATTTGGTGAGATGGAGGGAAGCGCTCGAGGAGCCCCTCTTTGTAAAACAATATCCTCTTTTTATCTAGTTTAGTTGGGAGAGTACAACAGAGAGAGAGAATAGGTTAGATGGGAGAGGAGAGCCGAGAATCTGTTGTAGTCCGAGCTCGAACACATTGTAATCAGGCATTCTTGATTAATACAATCAAAGCATTTTTTCCTGCATGTTATTCTGTGTATGTTCATGAATGAATGTCTCTATGTGTTGATGATATGATGTGGATGTATGTGTTGTTTACATTTGCAGGTTACAGACATGAGTCGTTGTCTATTGAGTTCTTTTATTTTCAGGTTTGGGTTCTTTGTGGCTTCATGCAAGAGTGCACGCCAGAGTACTGCGGTCTCTGTAAGCCAGTGAAAGGAGTGCACTTCTGAATTCTATAGAATTTCAGACAGAGACGTGCCAGAAGGGTGCACCAGCTGAAGTCATTGACTCAAGGAGGAACCCTCAAGGTTGTTGAACACCTTGAAGGAGAAACTGTGAAAAGGAGAGCACAGAGAGGAGAAGCAACATTGTTGATAATTATGTAAAGTCTCTGCTAGGAGGGCATTGAGAAAATGCACAAGACGCATTGAGGAGAAATCTATTTCGAGTTCGGTGAGAAGACAGAGTCACTGAGGATTCTGGATAACTCTGCCAGGTGGGAATTGAGAAAGTTCATAGAGTGCAAAGAAGAATTCTATTTTGAGTTCAGAGAGAAAATAGAATCACTAAGGATTTTGTGGAAGTTCTTCCAGGAGGGCATTGAACAGCTGCATAGAGTGCACATAAGGACTCTTTTTGAGTTCTGTTGGGAAGAGAAGTGTCAAGGAGAGACACTCATAGAGTTACTGAATACTCTATTAAGCTCAGTAAGGAGGGATTGAGAAGAAGGTCGTCAGGAGGACACCATATTTTCCTTTGAGGACACATAAGGGTGAGTCCCCTAGAGGCTCGGGTAAATAAATCTCAGGAAGGATAGTGCCTTAGCGCACCAAGTAACAACAGAGTGAGAAGAAGGTCGAGAAACCCTTTGAGGTTCTCAATTAGCAAAGCTCAGGAGGGATAAAATTCCTAGAACGTAGGCGATATCCATAGGAATTGAGCTCACAGAGGAAGAAAAGGTTGAGGCCTTTGAAACTTCAGAAGATCTCCCAAGGGGAGGAATAAGTTCTCAAGCTTAGGAGGGATTATCAAGTGTGAAATCAAACGGTGGGAACACTTTTTGGAGAAGCGCCAAAGACCTGAGAGCCATTGAATATTGCAAAGGAGTAAGGGGGTTAAGGCAAGTCCCTTTACAATCACCCATAAGCTCAGGAGAGATATGGTCTGTTGGATCCAATCCAACGAGAGTCATCGAATCTTGTGCGAATTCGCATTTCAGGAATTCAGGGATTGGTGCGACAAGAGATTTTGGAGTCGAGAGTTTCAAAATCCCTGTTCACAAAATCCTGAAAATATCAGGACCATTGGATCAAGGGAGGCTCACAACCATTGATTCCACCAAAGGTGAAATTTTGGAGTTTAGGGAATCATAAGGGAAGAGGAACGATTGTTGGTTGTTTGCTCAAAGTCTCGAAAGATGAAACTAGTGGGAAACAGGTGGTGTGTGCTTGTCGCATCGGAGGAGTCAAACTTCATTGACACTTCGCATTTCGACGATTGTAAGAGTTGCGACATTGCGTTGAGAACCTCCAACTCGCAAAGCCTGTTAAGCCCTTTTCAACATTTCGGGACCCGGGTGTTCGAGAGGCTAGGGGTCGGGAGACGTGGAGTCCCGACTCGCGAAATCGTGAAATGATCGTGGTCGTTGATCGAGGAGGATGTAGGACCATCGGATCTGGTTTGGGGAAGGACTGGGATTTGAGGTTTCAAGAGGCAAAGGGACAGGACTCTCAAACGTCGAAGTCCCAAACCATGAAATGCGCCTTTTGGCGTTAGTGCATGGCCACGAGGAAGTGGTCACATTGAGAGAGGTTAAGGGAGCAGCCAAGAACCTCAACCCTTTTTTCAGTTTTTGACAATTCGAAGGACAAGGAGCCTGGGAGAGCTCGCATGCAGGAGTCCTGAAACCCCAAAACGCGAAAGGTGTGTGTTGGTTCAAAACATATAAGAGTGTCGAAAGTTGAGCACGTGCATAGGTTTTCTCAAAGAATGTGTCAGGGAATTAAAGGGACCTGTGGATTAATTCAAAGGGTTCCAGCAGGAACCTGGAGAACCATTTCGACTCAGAAGAAGATCGATCCAGAGACTGGTAGGTCACAAAATCCTACTGAGGTAGGGGGTCTGCGTCAAGTGGTATTAGAGCATGATTCTCTGTCTATATACTGCAGGCAGAAGGAGGCAGAAGGAAAAGAAAACAATACTCTGATACGCATCAAGTGGTATTAGAGCCTGATTTTGTTACTAGATTGCAGGCAAAGGGAGCCAGGGGAAAGGAAGACAGAGTGTTGAAGCTCTGTAATGATTGTTGCAAGGTGAACAATAGTCAATAAACAGTCAGGGGGACTATAGGAGATGCTGGAAGCACTCACGATTGCAGAGTGATAGAAACAAGTTTTCCAGGAGGGAAGATAGGAACAGGAAGATGGCTACTGAAGACCATGGATGCGGTGGAAAAAAGAACCATCAACAGTAGAGAAAAGATGAGATGGATGAAGAGCTCGCTGAGATAAGGGTGAGGATGGAGAAGCTTGCATTTCAAATGCAGTAGGATGCAAAGACACATTGGGTATATGAATGGCCTCTGAGGAGGAAAGCAAAGTGGGCAGTGAAGAAATTGTTGGCCAGAGGATAGCGAAGGCTATTGAAGGAATGGTTGAGGTATGTGGAAAGCCTAAGAGATGAAGAAGAGATGGTTCATGTGTGTGAACCATAAGCTGGGAGAAATCTCAGTGATTATGAGGAGGAGAGATCACTGGAAGATCTCGTGAACTACCAAGTGGGTAGGGCAGAAATCCCATATTGCCAGGTGGAAAAGGGAGAAAACATGAGCTCAGAGGTGAGTTCATATCAGCAAGAGGAGTTGACAGAGAAGGAAGGTCAGAAAAGTATTCTGATGATTGGGGGAATTCGAGTATTCCTTCCAAATAGTCCAGTAGAGGCTAATGCAAGTGTTGCGCATGAGGGTATAGTGCAACAAGAATCTGAGAAGGAGGCCATGGGACTAAATGATTTTAAATTTAACTGTGTCTGTGATGCAGGTAAAATAAAGGAACGATAGCCATCAGAGACTATCATGATGAAGGAGTAGATATCAGAATTTTCCCAAGGAAAAGAAGAGGAGCACACATTTGAGATGCTCACTCCATGGGAGAAGTAACTAGAAATGTTGGAGGATTGGTTGAACAACCTAGAACCGGTAGATGACTTCCATGAGTAGAGAGTCATGTAGATGTTAGCAGAGGAGCATTCCGAGGAATCGCTCAGAAATTTCAGCCAGGGAGATGAACAGATGATGATGACTATAATGCCGAGGCATGCAACAACAAATGAAGGGAAATTCCAGTCTGAGGAGCAACTGGACGAAGCTAGAGTTCAACCAGCACAAGGGGAAATGGCAGAAGAAAGTTTGTCAGAGAAGGTGACTGAACAACAGGTTAGTCAAGAGGATAAGACTGCAGAGATAAATTTTTCAACAGGGTGGCAAGTTGAGGCCAGAGAGGAAGAAGATAACATGGGGGATTGGGATGATCTACCCATTTGCAGAGAAGAAGTGCAGCGGAGTAGGCTGCAGAAGGAGAGCAGGCCCTAGGAGAAACTATATGAGATAATTGAGAAGATCAAAAGGCTGATGATCAGATCAGTATAAGTAGTCAGTAAAGGGAAGCTGAGTAGAGGAGAACCTGCCATAGCAGTAGGGCAACAGATGCAGCAGCAACATTGAAGTGATGGAGCGGATGGACATCTCCAAATAATTGTTTGGGATCCAGGTGGATTTCAATAGCCATGCTGGGAAGCTCATGAGCAGGAGCTCATGAATTTTTCACAGCAGAGGAGTATGATGCAGGAGCATCGCTCCAATCCATCTACGTGCCATCCAGCCAACACATCAAAGTGCGCATTCAATGGAAGGAGAGAGACGCATCCCTCTCATTTTTCAAAATTAGAAAATTTTCTTAAATGGTTGTAAGGCTGAGATCTACATCTGATTCGGACTAGACAACCATTCAATGTAATTGAATGTAATTTAATGAGAGTTGGTGAGATGGAGGGAAGCACTCGTGAAGCCCCTCTTTGTAAAACAATATCCTCTTTGTATCTAGTTTAGTTGGGAGAGTAGAACAGAGAGAGAGAATAGGTTAGATAGGAGAGGAGAGGAGAGACTCTGTTGCAGTCCAAGCTCAAACACATTGTAATCAGGCATTCTTGATCAATACAATTAGAGCAGTTTTTCCTGCATGTTATTATGTGTATGTTCATGCATGAATGTCTCTATGTGTTGATTATATGATGTGGATGTATGTGTTGTTTACATTTTCAGGTTACAGACATGAGTCGTTCTCTGTTGAGTTATTTTATTGTCAGGTTTGGGTTCTTTGTGGCTTCATGCAAGAGTGCATGCTAGAGTACTGTGGTCTCTGTAAGCCAGTGCAAGGAGTGCACTTTTGAATTATGTGGAATTTCAGACAGAGACATGCCAGAAGGGTGCACCAGCTGAAGTCATTGACTCAAGGAGGAAGCCTCAAGGTTGTTGAAAACCTTGAAGGAGAAATTATGCAGAGGAGAGCAGAGAGAGGAGAAGCAAAATTGTTGAGTATTTTGTAAAGGCTCTACCAGGAGGGCATTGAGGAGAACTCTATTTCGAGTTTGGTGAGAAGACAAAGTCGCTAAGGATTCTGGAGAACTCTACCAGGTGGGCATTGAGCAAGTGCATAGAGTGCACATAAGAATTCTATTTCGAGTTCAAAGAGAAAACATAATCACTAAGGATTTTGTGGAAGCTCTTCCAGGAGGGCATTGAGCAGTTGCATAGAGTGAATAGAAGGACTCTTTTGAAGTTTTGTTGGGAAGAGAAGTGTCAAGGAGAGACACTCAAAGAGTTACTGAATACTTTGTTAAGATCAGTAAGGAGGGCTTGAGCAGAAGGTCGTCAGGAGGACACTAGAATTCCCTTTGAGGACACAGAAGGGTGAGTCCCCTAGAGGCTCGGGTAAATAAAGCTCAGGAAGGATAGTTCCTTAGTGCACCGAGTAACAACAGAGTGAGAAGAAGGTCGAGAAACCCTTTGAGGTTCTCAGTCGACAAAGCTCAGGAGGGATAGTGTTCCTAGAATGCAGGCGATATCCAGAGGAATTGAGCTCACAGAGGAAGCAAAGGTTGAGGCCTTTGAAACTTCAGAAGATCTCCCAAGGGGAGGGAGGAAGTTCTCAAGCTCAGGAGGGATTATCAAGTGTAAAATAGAACGGTGGGAAAACTTTGTGGAGAAGCGTTGAATACCCGAGAGCCATCGGATCTTGAAAAGGAGTAAGGGGGTTAAGGTGGGTCCCTTTACAATCATCCATAAGATCAGGAGAGATAGGGGTCATTGGATCCAATCCAACGAGAGTCGTCGGATCTTGCACGAATTCACATTTTGGGAATTCGTGGATTGGCATGACAAGTGATTCTGGAGTCGAGAGTTTCAAACTCCCAGTTCGTGAAATCCCAAAAATATCGAGACTATTGGATCAAGGGAGGTTGATAGTCATTGATCCTGCCAAAGGTGAAATTTCAGAGTTCGGGGAATCATAAGGGAAGAGGAACAATTGTTGGCTATTCGCTCAAAGTCCCGAAAGACGAAACTAGTGGGAAATAGGTGGCGTGTGCTCTTCGCGTTGGAGGAGTCAACCTTCATTGACATTTCACGTTTCAGTGATTGTAAGAGTTGTGGCATTATGTCGAGAACCTCCAACTCGCAAAGCCTATTAATCCATTTTCAGCATTTCAGGACTTGGGTGTTCGAGAGGCCAGGAGTCGGGAGACGTGGAGTCCCGACTCGTAAAATCATGAAATGATGATGGTCGTCGATCTAGGAGGATGCAGGACCATCGTATTTGGTTTGGGGAAGGACTGGGATTCGGGGTTTCAAGAGGCAAAGGGATGGGACTCTCAAACGTCGAAGTCCCGAACTATGAAAGGTGCCTTTTGGCATTAGTGCATGGTCACAAGGAGGTGGTCACATGGAGAGAGTTTAGGGGAGTAGCCAAGAACCTCAACCCTTTTTTCGAGTTTTGGAAATCCGAAGGACAAGGAGCCTGGGAGAGCTCGCATGCAGGAGTCCCGAAACCCTGAAAAGCAAAAGGTGTGTGTTGGTTCAGAACATAGAAAAGTACTGAAAGCTAAACGCGTGCATAGGTTTTCTCAAAGCTTGTGCCAGGGAATTAAAGGGACCTGTGGATTCATTCAAAGGGTTCCAGTAGGAGCCCGAAGAGCCATTTCGGCTCAGAAGAAGATCGATCTAGAGACCAAGAGGTCACAGAATCCTGCTGAGGTAGGGGGTTTGCACCAAATATACTTTGCTATCTTCACTTTGGTTGGTTTGTGGTGTCTTGGACTTGACTTCACAAGAGCATCGGAGCGAAGAGGGAACAACAGAGACCTAAGGAAGTGATATAAAGGTATGTCACTCATTCCTTCTTATCAGTAGATTCAATGACTACAACTTAGGGAAAGATTCGTGTCCTGTCCTATTTTTTTCTAGATCTAGGTGGATCTAGGGAGATCTATTAGTGTCTGCACCTACCGATTTATCCAATAACAAAATTGGTGACTCCACTGGGGATGCGACTCATTTTAGTGGCTTTTTCTTGGTCATTTTCACTTAACTTGCCATTTTTCATTCCCAATCAATCTTTGAGTCTTAAGGAAACCCTTATAGACTCCCTGGGTCCAAAAGTTCCCTCAGAAGTTTTGTCTTTTTTCCAAAATTTGCTTGATTACAGACCTTCTCGCACTGCACCCTTCTGTAGCTTGCAAGAATCACTAAAGTTTGCACCCTAGTGTTCAGTTCAGTGCAAACTTCTCGCAGTTTGCCTATGTCTAACCTGTGAGAATCCTTGATTCTCGCACTGTGCCCCACTCTCAGCCTGCGAACTCACTTGTGAAAATTTTGGAATAAGTATTTTGTGTCCTCATATGCCCATTTTTTTTGTGTGTCTAGGAAGAACTTATCTGGCCAATGATTGAATGATTCTTGACTTCAAATCTTGTGAATGATTAGTTTTCAAAAATCAAAAGCTCTTCTTGATCATTTTGCTCAATTTTTGCCTCTTGACCTTTTCTTAACAAGGGTATAATATTTGGGTTTGAAATCCGAGTGCTTGTTTGGTCGAGAGCCTTTGATTGGTTTAAAAGTTGAGATCAATTGTCCTTTTCAATTTCTTATTACTTGGAAAAGTGTTACCTATGTGCATTTGAAGAGACTAGTCTTGTCAGTTTATTATTTTCATCTTCATTGAAAGATTAGTTTGGGTGTTTGTTGTGTATTTATTTTTCGTTGGTTTCTTGTTTTTTCTTAGTTCTATCCATGTTGTTTGGTTTCTAATGAAAAATTAAAGACATTTTCTATTTTAAAGAACCCTTGTATTCGAAAAATATTGGCATCCAAGTATTGAAAGACAATGAATAGAGAATTTGCATTGTTCATGATTGTTTGATATTGAATTTCAGAGAAGATCATACATCGTAGTTCGCATTGTTCCAGAAAACTCCTCTTTCCCTCTTGTAAATAGGATTCATTGAACAAATAATTTGTATCATTCATCCTTATTTATGCATTGTTGGGTCAGAGTCTCACACAACATCGATTTCATTTTCGTCTCCTTTTGAGTAACAATAGCCTTTAATAATATTGCGCAATTTTAAAATTCAACTAGTAACTTTTTCTAGGGCTCTTTTACACCAACACTAGCTAGGCTAGAGCTTTGGAATAGTCAGTGAGACACACTCTCCAAAGAACAAAACACACAATAGCATATTTTGATAAGGAGTGTCAAATTTGATTTGCATCATTTTGTCCTAAGAAGCCCTTCTCACACAAGGGTCAAACCTGAAGTCAGATCGAGATTGACAAAGTTACTCACCCTGCTTTGTTGATATCAGTGTAGAGATTGCACGTATTATGGGGGCCACTTGAAGGTATACCCACAATGATGAGTGGAAGCCTCTCAATTTGATTTTGGGCTAGATACCCTGCCCTTGCGTGTGGATCAGACTGTCGACTGTTCCCCCAGGCATCATTGTTATTGGTGGTAACCTTAGTAGCCTATCTTATTAGGGTCTTACACAAGGTGACTGTGAAGGGGTAAGTCTTCATGATACCTAGAATCAATGTTGACCAGAATCACTCGGGCTCCTTGGAGGGTATACCCACGATTATGTGTGGGAGATTTCACTAGGGTGTAAGTCTGTTAAGAAGGTCGTCAACATAACTTTTCCACCCTAGCCCTGTCCCTTCTTGTCTCATCGTCGCGACGTTGGATTTCATCACCAATTAGTGACTTCAGAATTGGAAGGTCTTGTTTGCTTGGTTTTGTTTCCTATATTTTACTAGCTCATGCCATTTGTTTACCCAAGTTGGCCTTAGAATTTCTTTCATAAGATTCTAACTCTATCACAATTGACCCTCCACGCCGTTCACATAGAATGCAAGGCTTACCCCCAGAAGATCTGGAAGGTTCTCAACCCTTTCCTACCAACTCACCATAGGGCTCTCCTCAATAGAGTGAAGTCCAAGACGTTTCCACTCCACAAGTGGAAAGAACTAACTCTCTATAATGGTTCCGAATTACCAATTCACGAGAGGACTTTTGACTTCCTCCCAACTCTGGGAGACGTATTGTGTGAGTGAATTCTTCTGGAGATTTAGTTGTTCAGTCTTCTAGATCACCAACCAGACCTTTCATAAGACCTGAGGGTCAAGGTACTTTTTGGACTACTGGCATTTTTAGATGGGATCTCTTTAGCTCAGGAGCAGGCGTTGATGTCATTGTCGCACCTGAGCTGCCCGAAACATCTGATCCAGATGTGGTACCTTTTACTACTGCATATTATTTTCCTGGTACAGACGCTCAGCTAGCTGACCACATCTAGACTATCACCCTACAAATGGTCCATCACACAATGGTCCCAGATACTATGATTCCTCACACCAAGACTACAGTGGCCAGCCAAACCCCCATTGGCACACCACTTTTTCCCATATTCACCCCAACACTTCCACCCAGATATCATGCATTGAATGCTTCTATTCCCACTCCTACACAAATCTCATCTGGGACTCCTAGCAGTTCCACTCCTTCTGGGCACCATCTTCCTAGTTGTTATCACTAAAATTTCATCCACAAATGGTTACAAGAATTCAGCATCGTCAAACAGTTATGAGGTCATCCATGGACCTGAATTAACACAAAAGCATTCCCAAAGGGTCAAAAACTATACAAATAGTGAAAAAATTGAACGACACTATGAAGCCACTGGGCACATGCGCACATGCGCAAAACATAAATGCAAGATTCACGCACATGTGCACGATGCGCGACTATTGTCTCAAAAAGCTATACACCTGAGAAACGACGCATTTATGAGAGTGGTCAGCTTCCTACCCACTTCTGGTTCAGCTTCCAAGTTGATTTGACACTCAAATCTAGACTGGATTCGACTGGGTGGCTGGTCAAAGACCTAAAAATTCCCTTATTAGCCTCTTTACACACTACAAACTAGTTGGATAATAACTCAAAGGAATGGTATAAAAAGGCCATGGATACACTTCATTTTTCAAGGAATTCAAAGCAAATTTATGCTGCCATTATTCTCTTGAGGACTCTTCTATCCTTGCCAAAAGTATACTTGCATCATTGGATTGGGCAATCCATCTCACCCCTTGAGTGGATTAGCAGAGAATTATTTCACCATTTTCTTTTTCTTTTTCAAAGTTGTAAGAAGAGCTTATTTGTGGGGGTCCAAGATCCCTCTCTTGGAGGAAGAAGGGACTCATAGTCCCCTTTCTTCTCAGTGATTTCTTTCACTAATATCAGACTTATCATTGGTGACATGGGTCTAATTGTTTCTTTTGTCCTTATGTCCCTATGTTTATAAATTTAGTTGTTGTTTTATTTCTTAGTTATTATTTTATATTTCTTTTTCTAACCCTTTTCCTTGCAGCTGTCCTACTTAGAAAACCCAACTAAGCTTGCAAGCACCTCTATTTTTCTCACTAAGGTAACGAAAGAGGTGCAACACCGGTTTCATTCTGACACTTCCTCCACCCCCTTTTAGAGGACCTCTTCCATCCTCTATCAGAGGAACTGATCCTAGTGGCAACATCCCGTATTTAACACCTAATTACCAAATTCATGTTGGTGTAAAATTTCACCAAGGAGGCCAAACTCAACCCTCTTTTCCAGAACAAATCCCAATAGGGACACAACCCCCAATTGGAGGGCAACCCCCACCTACCCGACCCTATGGAAAAAACATACCTCCATCCTTGGCCCAGTATTGCAATTATCTTATTCAACATAATCCTCACTCGACTAGGGGGAAACAGCCTCAAGGTAGCTCCAACATACCCCCCAGTACAGGCCAACCTTATCCAGGTACATATAATCCTATTTGGGGCTCAAATTCGCAACCCCACACCCCTGTTCAAGGGTACAACCCTATGAATTACTTGCCTCCACACCAACAACCGAATCTGTCCGGATCTTCGCATTATATGAAAATTGCTTATGGTCCCACTGGTCTACCGACGAGCCTCCCTCCCTAAAGTCACCAGTACCCACATGTGAATAGACAATTACCATTCTTAGCCACTCTAGACCTCCTGGATCTGTCGAGAATTTTAAATGATTCGATCCATCACTCCCCTCAATGGCCCACTACACCAGCCAAACTACCATCCAACATCCCGAAATTCGATGGTAAATGAGGAGAGGACTTGAACAATCATCTAATGAATTTTCACCTCTGGTGCTCATTCAACTCCTTGATGGATAACTCTATTCGTTTATGCCTTTTTCAGCGAACCCCCACAGGTTTTTCCACGAAGTAGTATATATAATTACCACGAGGCTTCTTCATCAACTTCAACACCCTTGCTATCGCTTTCCTCACCCACTACCAGTTACCAATCCGCTATGAAATGGGAACTGGAATTTTGAGTTCTTTCAAACAAACCAAAGCCACTCATATCTATGATCACATTCATGAGTGGCGATGGAGACGACATCTCATCAAACTTGAACTTCCCAATTAGTTGCTGGAAGAGTGGTTCACGAAATCATTCGTGAACGACATCGCTCATGACATTTCCATGGGTGGATTTGTCATAGAAGAATAGGCAATCCGTCGTGCCCAACACCTAGACCTTGTTTACTCACAAACATGTACTCTTTACGACTTACTCCCTGACGCATCTCGTCCTTCTACTTCTGCTACTTCAACCACTCCCACTGCTTCTCATGCAAATGACTGTGTGATTGGCACTTTCCATTCCCAAATGCATTATATCTAGACCTCTGGAAACAACCCCAAATCCATTTCTTCTAATTATCAAAATGCTCCATCTCCTACCCCTCCCACTGACAAGACTTCTGAGGTAAATTATGTTCAATCTACCCCTGCCAGCAAAAATAAATCCAAAAAAGGGAAGGGTAAGAACAAGGAGGATAAAAACAATCCACAAAATGAGAAAACCAAAATACCACCTATTGACAATAGTGATAAGCGCAAACCCGAATATCCTTATCTTATCTGTGGTGATGATCACTACACTAAGGATTGTCCAAGACGAGCCGAGGTTACTAAGTTCCTTCAAGGGACCCAAAACCCTCCCACTCTGACCAT
>SNQJ01S0015715.1:159426-179154 GCA_010110895.2 Picea sitchensis | reverse complement strand
TGTAACTGCCAGATTTGGAATTTTTACATTCTTACATTCTTACATTATGTTAGGGTAAAGGTAATATAAGATAAGGTTATGGTAATGTTACTGCAACAAGTTATTGCAATGTTACTACATTATATTATAATGAAGTAAAGTAACGCTAAGTTAATGAATCGTCTTATGATGGAATGTATGAAATAATCATGTGAGGAAATGACAGTCTAATCTAATGCAATATAGTGGACTATCAATGTCTTAATCATTAGTGTAATGACCATGCCGCTTAGTTGGTTAAATTGCAAAGTCTTTATATGATAATGTAATGATGCTAGCTTTTATGAAGATGCCATGGTAGTTTATTTATGGATACTAACATATGAGATGAAATGTGGATGCTATCCTATTTCAAGGTAAGTAAGGCAAATGTAATGAAATTATTCATTCATGGTATGTTATTGTAATAATTATGGTTAGTGATAAACATATATCATGAACTTTCCTTGAAATTAAGTACGAGGAGTTACCATGGCTTAGTAAATGGGGATTGAATTTAGTTGATTTACATATTTAAGTACAATAGGATTTCTGAGTCTGTAATGAGGGTGTTGTTCCTTGTAGACACCTCCATGTAACCTTAGTATATATGTTTGTGTGTGATTTTTCTGTGTAAAGAATCCAGTGTCGTATCAAGAGTCTCGGGCTGTTTAAAGACACAGTTTCCACTCTTGCGACACACTCTGAGCTGTATCAGTAGTCTCGGGGTGTTTAAAGGCACAGTTTCCACTACTGCGACTCCCTAAAAGATTTATTAGTTTCTTCCTGAGCAGTCGGCCAGGAGCCTGTCTAATCTTCTTTCAAGAAGACATAAGACTAAAAGCCCTGCTTTTCTGTGCAAAAATAGTAAACTCTACTACTATGGATTCTTCCCTCTGTGTTAGTATCATGCATAACCCAGTGTGTCGTTAAATGGTTGCGTCGTGAGTCTTATGTCTACAGTCGTAGACATTGATTAATGTTGGTAGATTTAGCATTTATAGTGTTGGTATTGATTGTGTCGGGTGGGATGTAGACACCTCCATGTTCCTCAGAACAGCCGCCAGCCCTGATACCTTAAATGGTTAAAATCGATGGGAACCTGGGCTTGAGCGTTGCTTATGTGACTTGGAGTTCCTAACCATTGCAGGGTAGGATGGATGGGTAGTCTGTCTGACTTATTTCTAAGTGATCGTCATTGATGCATGCAGTTTCCTGTCGTACGTCGTATGTCGTCTTGATGTGTTCGTCTTGCTTGCGCCTAGTTGGTTGTCGGGTGGCGATGTAGAGTCAAGTGTGTTTGTTCCTTCTTCACGCGCGCACACACCTTAACATTTAAACACACACACAAAAAACAAATTAAATTTTGCACCTGTTATCAGAATTGTGGTCATAACAAGGAAGGTTCTTACAATGAGAGAGAGATAACACAACTCCTCTAGCAGTGGAACAAGGGTAGATAAGAAGGAAATAATCTACCTTCGTCAGGAATGGAATGGTGGATATGTAGAAGAAAATGGAGGCCTTTGGCTTCTATCTCCTTAGTGGTCCATCTCTTAGGGACCAAAATCCTTCAAATGTGGAGGTGTGATTTGAATTGGATCTTGGGAAATGTTTGTAAATTTTGTAAATAAATATGTTTTGTTTTATTTCATATTATTTGGTTTCCTAGCACAATGTGAAGGTGAAACAAACAACTGTGATGATTGGCCTTTCGAAAGAATCTCATTAAAAATAATGAAAGCCACAGTGAAGAGGGAAACAAAGGGAGATGGAAGGAGAAATAGGGACATGGATAATTTTAGGGGCTAAATTTCGCTAATGGGCTAATTTTCCATGGTTTTTCCAAAAATGAGATTCACTATTTTAAAAATGATTCGCCCAAATTCTATAGGATAAAATTATTTTACCTTAAAAATCACCAAAATTTTATAAAAACTATATAAAATCCTTATAAATTTGAATATTTTTACAAAAATATCGCCAAACATTTATAGTTGGCATTTGAAGGATTAGTAAGATTCGCCAAGGTTTCTAAATTTTAAAATAAATTTCCATCCTTAAAATCATCCCTGAATAGGGAAGGACAGTAACATAAATTATATCTCCAGGAGGATATCCTTATTGAAGTTAAGTGGATAAAAGAGTTAAAGTTTATGTTCAATCTAAGAGAAGGTGTCTCAAAGCCTTGGCCTCTGCAATTTAGTATTTTCAGTGAATAACAATACATAAAGTCTATGTATAGCTCTCCCCTTTGTAATTTTCTCCCGGGCATAATAAAATAATATCATTTAAATGTTCACATATGTTAGTTAATGAATTTTTTTCTTTAGGTACTTTTGTTACGAGTTGGAGTGCTCTATGCATAATTTTTTGAAGAAAATTTCATCCCGTGGCACCCGCACACATAATTTATTATTGTTGGGTGTTTTTATATTTTCCACTAGCTGCATAGAGAATTATTTTATTTGTTGGGATAATTTAAACTTATTTGGGACAGTTTAAACTTACGTGACCAAATAGTTAAACTCCTAGATGTTTTTCACTTGTTGTGGGATAGATAAATCACACCTGTGCATTTTGTTTTATTGTGAGGCTCCAAAATCCCCCCAAAACATTTTAAAATTGTTGTGGAGTATTAAATTCTCCCCAATAAGTGTATCGGCTATCAAAGAGTAAATTCTCCTTCTAGATAGTCATTTGGACTCTTTGGTCAACTTGGTCTATCAGGTTACTCTGCCCCATATATTTTTGGTCATTTTCCTTATATGTATTTAGTTGACAATGATGCATATTTGAATAGATCCTCCTTCCTTTAATCTAGGGTTTTCAATGGGTAAATTTGCCTCCTTTGGTCAACCAGTTAGTGGTTGACCCAACTAGCAATGTAACTGACCAACCCCTCATTACTCAACTCAACTTCCAGGTGGTTGGATTCCCTTTCACTCATTCGACTTCACTTGCATCTTTCGACCCCAACTGCAGATAGTCAACTTTCCCTTATCTTAGCTAACTTGTTTGTCATTTCATCAGGCCAAGTATTGAGTGGTCGATTGGTAAATCCTTTGGTCAACGCGGCTATTTAGCAACATATTGTAGATATTACAACCAATTGAAGATGATCAATATGTTGGACACAATGGTAAAATATTGTCATTGATGTCAATAGGGTGAAAACGAATCCAGTATAAACCCAAAGATCAGAAGGAAGGGCGTTAATCAAAGCTCAAAAGATATGGGTCATTTGAAATAACATAGGAGACAGAGTTATGGGAGTGAATAAATCCTTTTATAAATGATTGATTTACATGAGTCATTCATTCTTAGTTTGGGACAATCCATGATCATTAGATCGAGTTGAAGTTGGAGTTTGGGAAGGCTTAAATCTCGATCGTTAGATCATACTAAAGGAAATAAGGTTGTCAACTCCAACACTGACCACTCCACCTAAAATGAGTCTAAAATATGTAAGTGTACTCGAAGGCAAGAGCCTTGAAGTCACGAACTCCCATCAACCATCATATCAGAGGAAGCATAGGAAATCCCATCAACCATTGATCTAGAGTGAAAATATTGAAACTGCCAGAGGACCCTAAGGAAGAAGGTGATCAACTCTCACCTTGAACTACTCCAACGATAAGAAGCTCAGATAAACCAAGAACTCATGAACCCCAAAGTTTCAGAATAAAAAAAGGCCATAGAATCAAGACAATTGAAAATCTACAGTGATATATCTATTCAACACTTTGAAAATGATCAAAGGATGGTTTAAAAGTGCCAAGACTCTCGAAGCCATGAAGTGAGACATGTTCTAGAAGACAAATATGAAACGTGGCCAAATAGGCTACTAACAAGTGTCAAGGTTTAGTTGGCACATTAGGTATATGAAAGTCACGAATCAAGGTGACACATGGAAGCCACTCAGCCAGTGCCACATCAATAGTGATGTCATCAAGCTCTGTCACTCTAGGACTACATCCTCCGGGAATATCTAGCTTCTCCTACTAGTAAAACTTCCCAATGTGTTGAAGGTCAAAGTCATGAATAGATGAATACCCAGAGAGCGGGAGATTTTTAGTGCCTAAGTCTATAATATTAGCTCTTGGACATGTGAAGGTTATCAAGCAGGGAGTTTGGATACACCCTTTGGAAGAATTTCTTCTGGAAGAGTTGGAATACTGCAAAGCCCTGAGTCCTAAAATATCGAAGTCCCGTAGTGAATGAGAATTGTCCATCTCAAACCTGAAAATAAAACACAATCACCAATCTTGATAATTGATTAAGAAATTATTTGTCTTAGCACTTAGTCACCGCCTATGGTCATATGGAATAGATTTACTGAAAGTGCATCTATGCGAATTTTAACATACAGAGGAATATGTTTTCCTCTGTCAGGAAGAAACTTTTAACCACACAAGATCCAAATTTTGTCTTGATCGATATTAAGTGTTCAAATACATCCAATGCATTGGAAATATAATAGAAAAGCTAATCAAAAACCTCAAATATGATCTATTGGAGAAATTGGGACGCAATAATGTTGGAGTTAATTCACACACACATAGGATTTATTTTTCCTAAGGTTATTCCTTGTTTATTAGTCATAATTAGTCATTATCCAGTCTCCTATATTTTAGGGGAGAATATTCCACCTAGAGAATATTCTCCTTCAGTTGACACTTCAGTTTGACTAGTTGAGTTGAGTTTAGATGTTGCATTGGTTTTGTCACCATGCAACATTGGGATCATCACCAACTCACTACTCTTTGTTCAATCAGTTAACTGAAGACTAATTGACTAGTTAACTCAGCTAGGTGGAAGTTCACTCCCGTAACTGCCTGAGAGACTAGACTAGGTGGCAATTTACTCTTGTAATAGTTGGTGTGTGTCCAGATCAATATAGGCCACCACTATGGCTCATTAGTTACTCATTTATCCTATATATATTGTAAATTATTCACTCTTTGAGTGTGGAATACAGTTAATGAGAATTCTTTTATTATTTTCTCTCCTTCTTCTTTCTCCAATTCTCTCTGCAAATGTGTGTATTATTGTTTAACTAGATCGATTTTGTCCAGGTTTAACACATTTGCATGGTATCAGAGTCGACAGACTACTACGTAAAATCTACACCAAATTACTTTTGCAGGTACTGAAGATTGAAGAACACAACAAAAAGATGGATTATTCTCCAGAAATACTTCTCACGCCTCATAACTATTTAGAATGGAAGCCAAAAATTCTTCTTATGCTCAGATGCAGAGGTTTGTACCAATAACTATGCCAATGGAAGTAGAGGTTGATTCTGTCGATGAGAAAAATGACTTTCTCAATAGACAATATATGGCCATAGGATGTATCCTCTATTTTATTTCTCTCGAAATTCTCCATCAAGTATATGATGACTCACAAGAATTCACTACAAATGATTTATGGAGCCGATTGGAGTTTTTATTTGGGAATAAGGAAGAATTCATGCAAAATGTTGACAAGATAGAGAATGTAGAAAAGCCACTGGATGATAAATCATCTCAGTTTGAGGAGCCTTCTACACAAGTATTTAAAAAAAATTGTATTTCATTAATTGAAGATGATGTATACTCCATGTCAGATTTGTTTTCTGAAATTCATGTGGAATATATATGGCATGCATCTCAGGAGTCACATACAGACACTTTTCCATGCGCATTGCATGCATCTCAGGAGACAAAAAGGGAGCTGCGCACATCAGACTTCATTATGATATTTTCTGAGAAAACTTTCCAGAAACAAATTGGATATTTGAATTCCTCTCGAAAAAATATCCAATTTCAAAAAACAAATCATTTGAAATGGAGTCCAGAAAGTGAATTTATGATCGTTTTAAAAGAAACAAAATTTTAGCATTTTTCTGGAAATGGCCGCACGGTTTTCAAAATTTCATCCAAAATTTATTTGGATATTATTCATTACAAGAAGATAAAGTGGATATGTGTGGAAATATCAATGATTTATATACTTCATCAGATTTGTGCAGACATATACATCTTCAACAAAATCTTCAAAGAGCACAAACTTGCACAGTTGTGAGGTCTTCTTGGAGTCAAGGACATGGTTTCTTAGCAACTGCCTTTTGTTCCTTATCATTTTTTATTTTATTCATTGTAATTTTAGGGGGGGGGTTGTTCCCATGAGGTTTTCCCTCTTTCCTTGTTTATTTCAGTGTATCTTTTGTATTTGGGTACCTAACATGGCCTCATAGTCGGGACCCATTCTTTATTTTCACCATAGTGATGTTCAGAGGGGGTGTTGGAGTTAATTCACACACACCTAGGATTTATTCTTCCTAAGGTTATTCCTTGTTTATTAGTCATAATTAGTCATTATCCAGTCTCCTATATTTTAGGGGAGAATATTCCACATAGAGAATATTCTCTTTCAGTTGACACTTCAGTTTGACTAGTTGAGTTGAGTTTAGATGTTGCATTAGTTTTGTCACCATGCAACATTGGGATCATCACCAACTCACTACTCTTTGTTCAATCAATTAACTAAAGACTAATTGACTAGTTAACTCAGCTAGGTGGCAGTTCACTCCTGTAACTGCCTGAGAGACTAGACTAGGTGGCAGTCTACTCTTGTAACTATTGGTGTGTGTCCAGATCAATCTAGACCACCACTATGGCTTATTAGTTACTCATTTATCTTATATATATTGTAAATTATTCACTCTTTGAGTGTGGAATACAGTTAATGAGATTTCTTTCATTATTTTCTCTCCTTCTTCTTCTTTCTCCAATTCTCTCTACAAATGTGTGTATTATTCTTTAGCTAGATCTATTTTGTGCAGGTTCAACACATTTACAAATAAAAGCGTAAGAATGAAATAAATAGGCATGGGATCAAGTTAAAAGAAATATATCCATACCTATGATCGATTTATGAAAATCCCTCTTACTAAATTGAAAAGATTTCACTTTAATGTGTGAATAATAATAGAGGAAAATATTAATTCTAAATTGAAAGAAAAATGTTATTACTGTTAAATTAAATGAAGAGCTTAAATTTTATAAACAAAGGGACAAAATGCTTCAATGCTCACACTAGTTGGAAGACTATATAAGCAATAAAGAACATTGAAGAAGAAGTGTCTCTGTAGTCCAGGTCAAAATATCAAAATCATAAGTAGAGTCGAAGAAGAAGAACTAATGATACTTATTTAGTGAGTGTGGAAGGGAGGAGTAAGAAAGGATTCATATCCTTTCCTAAGTAAAGTTTGAAAACAAGGGAATTGGTGCTTCCTAGGGTTGGTGCGCTGAAGAAAAGGGAGTTTGTACTTCCTATGGTTGGTTCCCTAAAAGACAGGGGAGTCGGTGCTTCCTAGGGTTGGTGCTCTAAAACAAGGTAGTTGGTGCTTCCTAGGTTTGGTGTGCTGAAGAAGGTTATTTGTGTCTTCAAGAGTTGGTGTTCTAAAAAGGATTGGTGTCCTTCACTATCTCAGATTATTCTTTACAAAACCTTGTAATTCTTATTAATTATATTTATATAATTGTTTTTAAATACAAGTCGATTGTTGATTTATTGTGGTGATTAATAAAATAACAAAGTAATTTTTTATTGTTTAAAAATGTAATATTCATTCACCCACGCTCTCGTTATTTCCAACAATTTGTATCCGAGTGAGTTCCTTCACCACAGTCTAATAACTGGAAGGTAGATTATGCACGAAATGGATCAACACAAGGGAATGTCTTCCAACAAAGAAACATTGTTTAATAGAGGTGGTTATGTTCTCTGGAAAATATGAATGAAAATCTACCTATTGGCTCTTGGTTTTGATGTTTGGCAATCTGTTGTAGATGGTTACACTACACCAACTACTCCACCCAGAGATACCGTGGGAAAGAAGATTTTCAATGACAACTCAAGATTAGTTAATTTCATTCTAGGAGGATTGACAAATTTTATATGTGTGAAGGTAATGCGTTGTAAGTTAGCTAAGGAGATATGGGACAAATTGGAGGTTGTATATGAAGGAGATAGAAAATTCAAGGAAGCCAAACTACAAACCTATGAAGATCAGTTTGAAAATTTGAATATGAAAGAAGAAGAGAACATTGTTGAATAATTTCATAGGGTAGATGAGGTAGTTAATTCAATCAAAGTAGTAGGAGAAGAACTTATTGATAAACCTATTGTAAAAAATATCTTAAGGTCATTAGCTATGAGATATGATGCCAACATTTCCTCAATTGAAGATAGACCAGAACTTGAAAAACTCACAGTAGATCAACTTCATGGAGTTTTTAGAGCATATGAGATGAGAACAGGGAAAGGAAAACAATCAAAAGGATAAACAACCTTTAAGGCATCTAAAGAAAAGAATAAGCAAGAACATATGTCTAATAAATATCAGTCAGACATATCATATGTAGAAGAGGCCAACTTGATAAAGAAACTCCAAAAAGGATTTGAAAAATATAAATGAAATTTACCCTTCAAATGTTTCAAATGTGGCATAATCGGACACTTTGCTAACAAATGTCCCTATCCCAAGTAGAAGGATAATGGTGATGAATAATCCCACAACTAGAAAAACCAATACAAGAAGAAATTTTATAAGAAAAATAAAAACTTCTACTCCAAAGAAGACATCAACTCTTCAAACATAAGTGAATATGAAAATTTAGAGCTTCTATTTATGGGAATAAACAATGGAAATAATAATAATATAGATAATGAAGAAAACTTTGAAAGTGAAGGCGAATTATATCTAGAAGTTAAACTGATTAGTTCTCTAGAGGAACTAAGAAAGTATAAAAATAAGAACAAGCTACTTAGGGCACAACTTCAAGAATTTGAAGAATCATATCAATCAAGAGAAATAGATGGATCAAGAACGATCAAAGAATTAGAGCAGATCATCAATGATTTGAAGTCCCATCTCTTGGAAGATAAAAGAATTGAAGAATTCATTTTAAAACAACTCAATGATAGAAAACAAGTATGTAAGAAGCTAGAAGCTCAAATTGACCTGCTAAAAGGTGAACTTGAAAAAGAAAAAAAGGGATCAAAATTTGAAAATAGTTCAAAGATCTTGGATGTAATTATCAGTAGTCAGACGTCACCAAATAACAGGATTGGTTTGGGATACACCCAAGACTCAACGTCTGCATCATAAGGATTTGTCAAAATACCAATAAGTTATGAAGATGCTCTTAATATCCCCTTATTAAGAGAAGATAATAAGGAAAGGATGATTCCATTGGAGAGCATCCCAAATAAACAAAAATCAACATCCCCTACTAAAGAAAAATATGAAAAGAAGAATACAATCACCAGAAGAAATCCCTCTAACATATATCAATATATCTTACTTGCATATTTCTATTTCTGCACTAATTTGCAGTACATTGTAACTCCTATAGAAGGCACAATCCAAACAATGTGCAAAGAAGTGAGAAGTTCAATGCAGATAAAAGAAACTATAATTTGTTCTCTACATTAGAATATTACAATATGGAATGCCTCAAATGTAATAACTATGGAAATGAATACACTAAATGTATATTTTCAAAGTATTTCAAAGAGATAAATATTCCCAACAATAAAAAAGTATGGAAGAAAAAGCAAGTAGAGAAAACAGAATGTCAAGTAGCCATGTATGCCAAAAAAAAAGGATTTTAGTGGTATATAGATAGTGGATTTTATAAACAAATGACTGGAGATCAAATCAAATATCTCAAATTAACGAAGAAAGAAAAAGGAAAAGTCACCATTGGAGATAATGAGTCAGCCAAGATACTTGGAAAAGACATTGTTAGCTTAGGGAATAACAAGGCCAAAGAATAAAATGTACTTTTAGTAGAAAATATTAAGCCTAATCTCCTAAGTGTAAGTCAAACATGTGATGAAGGTCACATACTTACCTTTGATTCTCATAAATGTGAGATAGGAAAAGAATATACAGGGAATCTAGTGGCAGTTGCACCAAGAACATTCAACAATGTGTACATCCTTGACATGGAAGGAGAATAAAAATGTTGTTTAGGTCAAGAAAGTGAAATTTGGCTATGACATAGAAGGTTGGGAAATATAATATTTGAAAACTTAATCAAAGATAATAAGAAGGATGAAGTAAGGGTTGTGCCAAAGATTATAAATCCTTCAAATCATATTTGTAAACATTGTCAAATAGGGAAGAAAACAAGAGTTAGGTTCAAAACAAAAGAGAATTCCACAAAAAAACCATTAGAACTTATTCACACAGATCTATGTGGAACTACTAGAATTAAAAGTACTTATGGTGAACATTATTTTATGTTGATCATTGATGATTACACAAGATTGACCTGGGTATACTTTCTAAAAGAAAAGTTAGAAGCCTTTAAGAAGTTTAAAACATACAAATCCCTTGTAGAGAATGAAACAAATCTCAAAATTAAATGTGTGAGATCAGACAATGGAGGAGAATTCACTTCTAAAGAGTTCATTCAATTCTATGAAAATCATGGTATCAAAAGACAATTTTCATCTCCCAGGACTCCTCAACAGAATGGAGTGGTAGAGATAAAAAATAGAACAATTCAAGAAGTTGCAATAACCATGCTAAATGAAGCCAAGCTTTTAAACAAATTCTATAGAGATGAAATCTACACAAAAATCCACATACTTAATCAAGCTCAGTTGAGACCCAACCATGACAAAACTCCTTATGAACTATGATTTGGAAGGCCAACATCTGTAAAACACTTTAGAATTTTTGGAAGTAAATGTTACATTAAGAATGATGAAGACAATTTAGGAAAGTTTGATCCAAGATTTGATGAAGGCATATTTTCAGGGTATTCACCTAATACGAAAGAATATCGATTTTATAATCTTAGACCACTAAATATAATGGAATGTTCATATGTAAAGATAGATGATCTAAAACTAAAGAAGAGCATATCCCAAGACATAAAAAATTGATAAAAAATATCAGCAAGAAGATGATGATGTAGAATCTCAACAAGAATATGATGATAATGAAACATAGGAAAATGAATTGTATATTGATGAAGAAGACAATGAATAAATTCACTTTCCAAAATATCCATCAAAAAGAGTTCAAAAGAATCATCTTGAAAGTCAGATTATTGGAGATAAAAATGCAGGAATGGAAACATGAAGGAAACTCACATTTGACATAGAAAAAATAATGTTATCCTTGATAGAAACTAACTCATTTAAAGAAGCCAGAAAAAGTAAAGGCTGGATAAAAGAAATGGATGAAGAACTAGACCAAATAGAGAATAAGAAAACTTGGGAACTAGTTCCAAGACCCAAGGACAAGAATGTGGTAGGAACCAAGGGGATATTCAAGAACAAACTAAATAAAAATGGGGATATTATAAAGAACAAATCCATATTAGTTTTCAAAGGATATTCCCAAGCGGAAGGTATTGATTTTGAAGAGAATTTTTCTCCAGTAGCAAGACTTTAGGTCATCAGAATATTCCTGGCATTCGCATGATTCAGAAATTTCAAAATCTATCAGATGGATGTCAAGTCATCAATTATTAGTGGAACACTAGAAGAAGAATTATATGTTGAGAAACCAAAAGGATTCATGCTAAAAGAAAATAAGGACTATGTGTGCAAGCTAAAAAAGGCCATGTATGGTCTTAAACAAGCCCCCAAAGCATGGTTCTCAAGGCTTGACCAGTACCAGCAGAAACAAGGATATAAGAGAGGGAATACTGACAACAACTTATACATCAAAATTGAGAATCAAAATATGATTGTTGTGGTGCTATATGAAGATGACATCATATTTGGAAGTAATCTTACTATATTAAGAAGAAATTTTGCAACCAAAATGCAAGCAGAATTTGAAATGTCTATGCTGGGAGAACTATCCTTCTTCTTAGGTTTACATGTAAGTCAAAAAGAAAAAAGAATATCCATTTCCCAAGCCAAATATATTATGAAAATGCTAAAGAAATTCCAAATGGAAGACAATAAACCTATGAGTACTCCCATGGTCACTGGATGTAAAATAATCCTAGAATATGACTCACCAAAAGTGGACCAAACGATCTATAGATCAATGCTTGGAAGTCTGGTCTATTCAACAACAAGAAGACCTGAAATCATGCAGGTTGTAGGATTCATGAGGATATTTCAATCTGCACCTGAAAAAACTCACTTAGAAGCTGCAAAGAGAATATTCAGATATCTTAAAAGCACCCTAAAACTTGTATTATGGTATCCAAAAGATAAATAATTCAATCTAACTGCATAGAATGATGCAGATTGGGCTGGTAGTATAGATGATATGAAACAAACCAGTGGAGGATAATATTTTTTAGGAAAATGTCTGGTAGTATGGCTATGTAAGAAACAAACATCCACATCACTATCCACAATAGAGGCATAATACATTGTTGTTTCATCCTTCTACACACAAGTTCTTTGGATGAAGAAAACATTAGAATATTTACAAATAAGATATGATGATCCCATTACTATTAATTGTGATAACACTAGTTCCATAAGTATCTCTAAGAATACAATAATTCATTCTAAAACCAAACACATCTTGGTCAAATACCATTTCTTAAGAGATCGGGTTACTCAAAGAGTGGTTAAAATAGTGTATGTGGACACCAAAGAACAAATTGCAGACATATTCAGAAAACCTTTGCAGAGAAGTACCTTTGAAAATATTTGAGAAAAATTGGGAGTAATTAATATACCTCATTAAAACCACAAAAGTCGCATCAGAAGAAAAGGGGAACATGGTGAGGGGGAGCATTGTCATAGGGGGAGTGAAGAAATATCCCCGCTATCATTTCGATCAAAGGGGAGGAAATTAATAAGCAGTAAAAATAAAAACATTTCAAAAAAAAAAAGATTGCCATCAATGCCAAAGGGGGATAATGTTGGACACACTGGTACGATATTTTTTATTGATGTCAACAAGGTGTAGAAGAATCCAATATAAACCCAAAGATCAGAAGGAATAATTTTAATCGAATCTCAAAAGAGATGACAGATTTGAAATAACACAGGAGATAGAGTTTTGCGAGTGAAGAAATCCTTTTGTAAAGGATCGAGTTATAGGAGTCATTTATTTTTAGTTCCGGACAATCCAAGATCATTAGATCGAGGTGAAGTCATAGGCTAGAAAGGATTAAATATCAACCATCAGATCAAACTAAAGGGAAGAAGGTGGTCAACCTCGGCATTGACCACTCCCACAAAAAGGAGTCTAAAATAGGGAAGTAAACCAAAGGTCGAAGCCCCGAAGTCACGAACTCTCGTTGACCTTTAGATTAGAGGAAGAAAAATAAATCTCGTCAACCGTTGATCTATAGTGAAAATATTGAAACTTTCAAAGCGTGCTAAGGAAGAAGGTGGTCAACTACGGCCTTGAACCACTCCAACGATAAAAATCTCATGTAAACCAAGAACTCTTGAACCCCAAAGTTTCAGAATAAACAAAGTCCATAGGATCAAGAAACTTGAAAATATACGGTTTAGATCTATTTGGCACTTCGACAATGATCGAAGGATGGTATAAAAGTTTCAAAACTCTCGAATCCACGAAGTATCGAAGCTAAGAAGTAAGACATGTTTTAGAAGACAAATATGACACGTGGCCTAATCAGTTAGTAAACTGTGTTAACGTAGAGTTGGCACATTATGTATATGAAAGTTATGAATCAAGGTGACATGTGGCACCCACTCATCCAGTTCTACATCAACATGAATGTCAACAATCTACATCACTCTGGGACTACATCCTCCGTGGATATCTAGCTTCTCCTACCAATAAAACTACACGTAGCGTCGAAGGTCGAAGTCATGAATATTCGAATACTCGGATAATGAGAGCTCATTTGTGCCTAAGTCTACGGTCCTATCTCCTGGACATGTCAAGGTTATCAAGCAGGGAGTGTTTATAAACCCTTCGGCAGAATTTTCTCCAAAAGAGTTGGAAGACTACAAATGCTTGATTCACAAAACGTCAAAGTCTCGAAGTGAATGAGAATCGCCCATCTCAAACGTGAAAATAAAACACGACCATGAATCTTGATAAGTGATTAAGCACTCGTTTGGCTTATCTATTAGTCACCACCTATGGTCATATAGAATGGAGGTGATGAAAGTGCATATGTGTGAATTTTAACATGCAAAGGAAGATTTTTTCCTCTGTCAAGAAGAAACTTTGAACCAAACAAGATATCGATTATGTATTCATTGATATTAAGTGATCGAATACATCCAATGCTTTGGAAATCTAATTGAAACGATCAAATATGATCTGTTGGAGAACTAGGGATGCAACAAAATCTTAAGAATGAAATAAAAATGCATGGGATCGAGTTAAAAGAAATCGATCCATACCTATGATCGATTTATGAAAATCCCTCTTTCTAAATTGACAATATTTCACTCTAATGTGTGAATAATAATAGAGGAAGATATTAAATCTAAATTAGAAGACAAATGTTATTACTGTTAAATTAAATGAAGAGGCGCAATGGCCGAGACAAAGGGACACAATGCTTCAATACCCACACTAGTTGGAAGAATATATAAGCAAGAAAGAATGGTGAAGAAGAAGTGTCTTTGTAGTCCATATCAAAATACCAAAAGCAGAATGAGAGTCCAAGAAGAAGAACCCATGATACTTATGTAGTGAGGGTGGAAGGGAGGAGAAAGGAAGGATTCATATCCTTTACTAAGTAAACCGTAAAAACAGGGGATTTGGTGCTTCCTAGGGTTGGTTCCCTGAAGACAAGGGAGTTAGTGCTTCCTAGGGATGGTTCCCTAAAAGACAAGGGAGTTGGTGCTTCCTAGGGTTGGTTCCCTAAAAAAAGGGAGTTGGTTCTTCCTAGGTTTGGTTCTATGAAGAACGATATTTGTGTCTGCAAGAGTTGATGCTCTAAAAATGATTTGATGTGCTTCACTATTATGCATTAGAAAACCTTGAAATTTGTGTTGACTATATTTATATAATTGATTTTAAATAAAATTCCACTATTGATATATTGTGGTGATTAATTAATTAACAAAGTAATTTCTAATTGTTTAAAAAGGTAGTACTCATTCAGCTCCCCACCCCCCCCTCCCCTCTTGGTATTTCAGTATACAAGATAGTAAGAATATTTTTATTCGGAAGCACAATTCGTGTTGGTAATATTTTTATTCGGAAGCACAATTCGTGTTGGTTATACAAACATGACTTAGGCCTACCATTTATGGATCACATTCTGCTTGAAAAACATATTAAAATTTATAGAAAAAATTCCACCACCATTATGAGTCCTCAATACCTTAATCTTTCTACCAATCTGATTTTAAAAGAGAGCTTTAAGTTCCTCAAACTCACTAAAAAAACATATTTAGTTCTAAGAAAATTTACACATGTCCTTCTAGAATAGTCATCAATGAAGGACACATAATACAAATCCATAGAAATTAAAGAAACTTTAACTTTAACTTGATTTAATGCATCATAATGAATCAACTCCAACAACCCAAAAGTTTTGTGCAAATAAGAATAAATTAGACACGAAATTGTTTTGCATATAGACAATGTTATAAAAAATCAAACTCACGAGAATGATCATTCAATTGATCAAGAATATTTTTATTTTTCAAGTGGCCCTTCTCACTTATATGGCCCAATATTTAGTGTCATATCATTTTATTCTCTATGGTTGAACTTATGTTTGAAGAAATAGTATCATTAGGAGGTTATGATTGTGAATTTGTGGATCCTATAGATATCTCTTCTAAAAAAGTGGAAGAAATATTACACTCAATAGTTCATGCATCAAGTTGGAACAAAGTTCCCACACAAACACCCTTACTGAGTACCATCTCTCCTTAGACCATATTACACCCTTTGTAAAAGAAAACAACCTACCCATGTGCATCATTAAGTGTGATTATTGATAGTAAATTTTGTTTTAGACCCGAAATGTGTGAAACTGCATTGATCCCCTTTACTATTGCATCAAGGAATCTAATCATGAATATTCCACAACCAACTAGGCTAAGAGGACATTCATCACCAAGGTATACCATCCCCAACATCATATTTCTCATGCATTGAAAACTAGGGTCGATGGAAAGTCGTATGGAAGAAAGAAGTAGAGTCTATAATCCATGCACTATGCCTGCCTTCAATATGTTGCCAAAGGTGCAACAAAATTCATCTCCACCATCCTCTTGAGATTTTTTTCATTAACATAATCATTATTTTCCTTCTTATTTGTATTCTTCTCTTCCATGCAATACATTATAAAATTCCCGACCTTGCCACAATTCAAACATTTTTCCTTTAACTTTCTAGGAGACTTATGTCTCCCACAAGATTTGGATATACAATTTTCTCTCTTCTTTCCTTTCTCCTTCTATCTTCCATGAACATATAAGTACTTAATGGTGGATTTTGATTCTTTTCACCTCACCTCACCTCCTCTAATAATAAAGTAGCCATGACCTCATCAAGCACATGTTTATTCATAGTGATTCCAATGGTTGTTATCAAGCTTTCCCATGAATATGGAACGGAACACAAAAAGGTCATACGTTGAGCTTCGATTATCTTCACTTCAACTAAAATCAACTAGGTCACAATAGTATTAAATGAATTTAGGTGCTCAGCTACAAAATCACCATCACCCATTCTCAAGGAAAACAAAATTTCCCACACAAAATGTTTATTAACCAAGGAGTTACCCTCATATAAATCCCTCAAATTCTTCCATACATATAGTGCATTTTTTTCTTCTAACATTTTCAATAATACCAAATAGGGAAAAAAATGTCTAATAAGGCTTCATGCCTTTCTCTCCAACACCACCCACTCTTAATTTATTATACCAACAGGTTTGGTTCTAGACACTAAAACTCATTGATCTTGATCTATGAGAATGTCCCCCATCTTCAGATTCTACAACTCAAATTTAGTGCAATTAAACTTGAATTAAACATCTCCATTTCTAATCTAGATAAACTTGCCATTTCCCTGCAACAAATTTTCCTTATGCGCAAGATCCCACTCCAACAATGATTAGATCAAGACACCCTGTGCCTAACACCTTAGAATTGAGGTGATCAAGGTGTTATACCAAATGAAAAACCGTTAATGAAAAAAAAACCCACACTCTAAAGAATACTCAATGTATTATTCAACAACCAAATGGTTATATTACAAGGTCTTTTCAGTCTATAGTGTTGATTGAGTAGGTACCTAATTCTTGAGAAATTTAAATTTTGACACCATAAGACTAAGATTAAACTCACTTTATGATTTACCATTCATGTATACTATAAACCATTAGAAAGTTATTCCATGTGCTATGGTCTACTACAACATTACAAGTATTCTATGCTCAATTACAACACTACAAGTATTCTCTATTCAACCTTGTCCAAACACATTTAACTATAAATTTGTAAACCAATGATGTCTAAATTTACATTCTCAAACTTATTTTGTTCATGTTTTCATTCATTTTCAATGAATATACTTCTCTGCTACGCATTCTCTATTCAGAACCCGTCCAAACACATTTAACTATGGATTTGTAAACAAATAATGGGTTTTCACCTTCTCAAACTTGTTGTTTTCATGTTTTCGTTCATTCTCAATGAACATTTTAGTGAATGTTCGCTTAAGTATCGATTTGAATTTCCTGTAGACATGAGGCTAAATTGCAACGAGGGATAGATAAGACACTTTGTCTAAATTGATCTCAACGAAAAAAGTTGTTCAGCCAAATATTGATTCAAAAAGTTATTTAACCAAAACGTTTTCACCATAATGGATTTTATCTCTATTAATTCATTCAAAAAGTTATTTAACCAAAACGTTTTCACCATAGTGGATTTTATCTCTAAAGTTATTTAACCCAAACGTTTTCACCATAATGGATTTCATCTCTATTAATGCATTCAAAAAGTTATTTAACCGAAACGTTTTCACCATAGTAGATTTTATCTCTATTATGAATTAATAGATTAGGATTTAAGATGAGTTACTTTGTATGTTATGTAAATTAATTAATTTATTTTTTAATTATACAACAATTTTTATATATTGTTATTTTTCATTTAATATATAAAACATTTTTTTTTAATTTTTATTTAATATATTAAATATTATTCAATTTATCTTTATATTTGTATATTATAGAGTTTGTTATTAATATGAGATTAAGAGAATTAAATATGAAAAACACTTTCTCTTAAATTATTCAACACATACCCAAATTAAAATTTAATTTCAAAAGATTTATCACACTATCAATATTGTTAACCTTTTAATTCAACAAAATTATGATGATTTTGAAAAGCTTTTCTTAATGCTTTTCCAAAGCAGAAATAAAATTATAACGAATTACAAATAATCCCTTACCTTTTTAAAGTCCAATGAACATTAATCATCATCATAATAAATATTTTTTAAAACCATGATATATTTTTGAAAAAGTCCAATACTTTTTTTTCAACTTATCAAATTCTAAAATAACTATACTTTACACCATAAATGATAATTTGCATAACTCCCACTTCTTACAAAACAGAATCGATCTATTCTATCATGTTTTCTTCTTCACAAAACCCTAAAAAATAACTTTCAGATACACCATGAATGATAATTTGCATAAAGGCCTACTTCTTACAAAACAAAATCGATCTATTCTATCATGTTTTCTTTTAGACAAAACCCTTGGAACACGGTCAGTGGGTTTATAGCATTCATATTAAAAGAACCATATGTTGTGAGGATTAATATCCTCACAATATGTAATTTATAGCATCTCTTACATTGAAATGATGTAAGGGATGCCATGCATGAGTTTTCGTCCACTGCTAGACTTTTTAAAACTTCAGTTAATCACGCCATCTGTACACAATTTCACATTTCTTAAACAAAACAAAAATAACAAAAATGGTGAGGAGTTGTTCTCTTATACACTAAGTGTCACGGATATACTATTTGTTACCATCATGGATATAGAACAATCAAATTATATTTATGAATTTCATATCAATAGAATTATCTTAAGGAAGACAATTTCACAGTTCTTATTGTAGCGAGTTTTCCTCTCTTATCCATTATTGCTGTATATGCACTGTTGCACTGTTTGAGCCAGTTATGGATACAGAAAAACAATCAAATTATTATTTGGAGAAAATAAATTCATATTAGAAAAAATATGATTTGTCAATTAAAATAAAGTTTAAAATGCGATAGAGCTTTCTTTAATGTATAAACAATTAAACTTCGAGAGAAATAAAAAACACTGAATTTTCCAATTAATCATGAAAACTCTTCTCACAAGCCATAACGAAAAAGTTTCAAAACAGAAAGGAAAAGATATTAATTTTATCATGATTTGAATAGTTTATATAAGATGTTAAATTTGGCAACAAGATGAATAAAATATTTCAAACTTAAAACTGTACAAAAGTCTCAAAACACAAAGAAAGACATATTCAATTTTATGAACATTTAGTAGTTTATGTAACTTGTTGAATCGCCAATAAGATATATAAAATATTTTAAACCTAAAAAATATTTTTTTTTTTGTAAATAAAAAAGCAGGACCTGTTATATTACTGTAGCAAAAAATGTACAAAATGGAAAGCTGCTTGGGATGCCAGTTGTCCCGCCTACATAGGAAACCGGGACAACTGGGCATCCCCTGCCAAATGTCACCC